>NCQV01103578.1:1284-13613 GCA_002740545.1 Lophocereus schottii
TTTTTCAAAGGATATTTAGGGAAGGGTTAGGGCATGATTGTTACCTGATAATCCGTATCTTACGGGCTCGGTTTCCTAACTCGGGCCTAATGATCTGTACCTGAACCAGAACAACACCCATACTTGGCCCCCGAATTTGTATAGGATGCATCCACAATCTAACCCTACCTTAGAATAATTTTTCTATGATTTTTAGGCAACTTTAGAAATTCCTAATTGTAGCTAACCCTGATTCTCGTTCCAGCCAGAATCGAGGCCCAACTTCCAGAAGGCATAACTTGAGTTCAAGATGTCGAAACTCGAAGGTGTTTCCCATTCTGGAAAGGCAAACTAGTCCCTTACAACTTCTATATTCAGTGTTTCCCCAAATCGACCAACTACTGGATCAATTTCTCCAAAACTTCCATACTATCACTGACTTCCTAGATCTGCATAGTCCTCAATAATTAGTCCATAACTTTCTCAATTCAGATCCGATTCCATTGATTCAAAAGCTGTAATTCTTAGGACATCTTGACCCAATTACCATAAAAAGTTCGTAATGTTTTAATAGTACAATATCATGGGTAGAATTTTAAAGTCAACGGATGTTTTGGACACATCCTAGTGATATTCTGCCCCAAAACCCTACCTCTAAAGGGTGTTCTCTTTGTGCTAATTTCACATCATTGGGTCACACGACTACCCACCTTAATCCAATTGATTCTAAGCCCCCCGCCAATCCAAGTCAACCAAATGATTACAAATTTAATCCAAACAAAACCAAATCATCACTATAATGCTTACCTTGGTTCAGTTTTTGAAAAGAGGTGGTGGAATCTCTTCCTACTCCAAAATTCGAGGTTGAAAATTTAAAATTCGTGTTAGAGGAACAATAACTTTGCACTTGGAGTTGAGAAGGTCATTAAAAAAAATGGTAAAACCTAATTCTTGATGCGTGGGGGTACATGGAAGTAGGGTGTAGAACCCATGCACCCACACTCTCCAAACCAAAGAGGGGAAAAAGCAGCGGAGCCGGCCGAAGGGCGGCAAGGAGGGAGAGGGTGTGAGTGAGAGAGAGGGAAGTGAGAGAAAGCGAGAGGGAGGGGGAGAGAAGGAAGCCGAATGGGGGGGGGTGGGTACTGCTAGGAAGAAAGGGAGGGGGTTTTAATTTTTTAGGGTTAAGGTGTTTTGGCAAGGAAAAAGATTTATTCAAAAGATGATTAAGATTTTTAAATAAATTTAGACCTCTTTCCCTTCCCGAAATAGAAAGATTTGAAAAGGAAAAAAAAATCTTGCATTGACTTGCATTGATTTAAATCATAAATCGTAAGTCGGTCTATGCTAAATATAAATTATCCCAAACATGAATTTCTGGGGTTTTACAAATTGTCTCTAAATTTATAGGCAAATGATGTTGGGGAGGTTGAGAGGTCATTAGGAAAGTGATCGTTGCATTGAAAAAAGAAGGATGATCTTCAATATCATTTCAAGGTCTTGAAATCCATCTTTCAAGTCCTTGAATTCTGCAATTTTGCTCAACGTTTATCACCTTGATTTCCAACAGCTACTTGCTTGGTTTTAGCCGAAGATCTTGTAATCAGATTATCTAGAAACTAATTTTTAGCGGCAACAATCTTTCAAAATATAAGCTTAAAAGATGTTATCACAATTAGGTAAATCTTAACATTTTCAATGATATTGACATATAGAGAATCATAATCCCATAATCAAATTTGAATAACAAAATGTACAATCACAAAGATCACATATTCAAATTTGAATACTAGATGATCTCAAGATATTGTGGCAACTTGTATCAAATCAATTAAACGATATGTATTAGCATGTCAATATCCACTTAGAATCATAATATATTTAAACAATATAAATATTAATGTAATCAATATAACATGATGAATATACCAATTGATTAATCTCTTTTTATCTTTCATCAAACATATTAATAAATATATTGTGAGCTTTAAGAAAGCTAACAATATCTCTTTTGCGTGGCCTTGTTTACCACAAGCACCACACCTTTCATCTCTTCTGCTACTCAGCATAGCAGATGACTCAAACTGCGCTTGTTTAGTGTCTTCTAGGACCTCTTTTTGCAATTCTTCTCGTTGTATCAAGGTCTAACTTCTTTGAGCTTTGCAGTTCTCATCTAGACCATTCAACAACTAAAACAACTTCATCTTTTCTTGTTGCTTTGCTAAGGTAGTTACAAATGTTGTTATATGAGCTGCAACCATAGTGATTCCAGAAAGATCAAGCATAGCATCTATTTCTATCCTAATCCCTCGTGTTGACGTATAACAATCGATGAAACTTACTCCATTTTGTTTCAAGGGGCATACATTTTGAATTAATTTATGCTTCCTTGATCTAGGACTTAAGGAAAAACGCCTTTGCAAACACAACCATATTTTATCAATGTGAACAGACCCCACTTTCACACTCTAACGTGCCCTCTCACGTGTGGACTATTAAGTCCAACACGTACACATTTTTAATCAATGGGAGAGGTGGCAAATCAAGATCGAACAACCTACTTTGATAGCATGCAAACTCTAGGATTTGCCATCGATATGAGCTTGAGGGCTTGAGACACCAAAATCTAGAGAGAAAAAATGATCCTAAAATGTGTGAGATATTTTGTATCGTGTAACCTCTCAACACCATATACCAAAAGTTGTTCTAATCGTTCCAATCCAACGCAACCCTATCTCACATTTCCAGAAAACAGAAAATAGAGAAATGACATCACTAATGACATCATAACTGACTTCACTCGACTTGCTTAACCTTGGTCAATCTGCTTGACCTTCATGTTCTTAACAGTTTGTTACATGTCTCTGAGGGGGCCATGAAGTGCATTTGGCTCTACCATAGGTGCACATATGGTGAAGGAATTTTGTAAACCCTCAATTTGTGATTTCTTGCTTGAGAGTGACTATTGAAATTATAGCAATAGAAGGGAGATAGTAGACTTAGCTTGAATTTCTTCATAGGCATCCGATAAAATTAGAATGATATTAACCTCCTTCTCTCTATATGTATATCTTTATTATTTATGGTATAGATTATATCCACTGGCTTCACCATGATTCATCTAGCCACACATTTTACACACATTGATACTTAAATTTAAGAGTAGGGAGCGAGTCTTGCTCCTACTTAAATACACGCTTCTTTTTTTTTTAGATTTTTTGAAGAAACAAGTCCTGGTTTTTGTTCTGGTTTTTTAGTGCCATAAAATTACCCTGAAACTTGTCCTAATTTTTGTTATGGTCTTCAAGAAAATACCGGACCTAATTTGAGTAGTAAAAAAATATTATCCTACAATTGAGCCATTAGTCGATAAATTCTAACTAGTCCTTTCCAAGGATGGTACTTGATGGTACTGATGCAAAATAATTTTGACATAGTGACACATTGAATCATTCAAATTCTGATGCATTTGATGTTTTGTTTTCTCTTGTTTTGGGTAATAAATTAGGTATTTTTTTTAAATATCATTCATATTGCTTCATTTTTGGTCTTGTTTTGTTCTTGATAGAAACATGTAACTAGTGGTTGATTAAATATAATTTAATGTATCTGCTAATTAATCTATCATCCATATCAACCAGTAATTTTGGTAGACATGATGGCAAAGAAATTAGGAAAAAGCCTCTAATTTGATTTCGATTATTGTACAAAATTAAGTAATTAAGAATTAAGACTGCTAATGCTCCAATTTAAATTTTGGTGTTATATTTTGGTTGGTGTTTATTTTCTTTCGACTTTGTAGCTGTGACTGTACTTGGGCTTTTGCCATACATGTAATGATGCACAAAAAAAGCTTTAATTATTTTGACAGTCGAATGATGTGTCATCCATCCACCAAATTAATTTTAAGATTACACCAGAAACTAAAAAAGAGCAAGAAAATATCCATGAAAAAGAACTGGAAAAACACAAAAAAGCTCTTGTAAAATAACTGTACAAACTCCTTTGCTTGTTAAGCTACATACCGAATAGAATGAGTTGTAAATTACTAGATTTTTAACAATATGATAAACATATATATATGCATGTCTTTTCATACCCAAAACTACAACGCAACTTTTATCCCATATTCTATAATAATTTTTAAAATCTAATGTTGGCACTTGCGGGTTGCAATAATTTGAGGTTCATAGCCACGCAAACAAAGAAGATGCCATTGGCTATGGGCAAACCTAAAAATACAAGGTCCGAATCATCCAAAAGTTTACCTGAACCCTTGGAACTTCCTAGTGTTTCCCTAGAACAACCTTCTCTTAAGAAGACCAAGCGTCGCCATAGGAAACCCAAGGCGATTAGAGCTTTGCAATCCATGATCCGATCATTGCCTATCATAGCTCCAACGGCTCAATTATCCCTCCAACAAAGTAATCGGAGCCGGGTCACGGGCACGCTATTTGGGTATAAGAAAGGTAAGGTGAGCTTGTCCTTTCAAGAGACTACCAAGAGTTTGCCCACATTGGTGTTGGAATTACCCATACAGACATATTTGCTACAAAAAGAGATGGGCCTTGGAATGGTTAGAATTGCCCTTGAGTGTGAAAAGAGGGAGGACGTTGACAAAAAGTTGTTGGAGGAGCCTAGGTGGACCATGTTTTGCAATGGGAAGAAAATTGGCCTTGGGGTTAAGAGGGAGGCTAGAGAGGAAGACTTGAATGTCATGGAGCTTCTCAAGGTGGTCACCATGGGCATTGGGGTTTTGCCATCCTCTGATGATGATGATCCAGAGGACGAGTTATCTTACGTACGGGCCAGTTTTGAACATGTTGTCGGGTCAAAAGATTCAGAGACATTTCATATGTTAAGTCCAGAAGGGAATAATGTGCCTCAAATTAGTATATTTTTTGTGAGAACTTAAGATTGTATACATATTTGCATTGGTAACAACACCACCTTAAGAATGATGATAAACCATATCTTTTTGTCTCCCATCTTAGGTTCTGTCATTTTTGTGGTAATCAAACAATTCTACTCAGGATATACATGTTTAAGGGGATAAAATCTCAAAAAAAGTCCAACATATTTTGTGAATTTTCTTATGAGATGTAGTGGAACTTGGGACATATCTACATCTACCCTACATAGGTCAAGTTAATGTAACGGAATGACAATGAATTCCCTCCTATGAGATAATCTCAAATTTTGAATCCCTTATGGATCATATTAGTTGTTTTTTTCCATTACGGTTCATACTCCCGGTCCCTTCAAAGGAACAACCTAAGTTGAGCAAAGCAAAAGCCAAGTCAACCCACTGAATGAAGCAACATACACAAATATATATAGGACATTGTCAATGACACCCTTTTCACATTTGGATTAAGGCTCAAGTTAGTCCTTGAAAAGTGCTTTAGAAAGAAGAATGATGGGAATTAAGACCTTTTCAGTGTTTGGAGGGAAGGACAAAGGAAGAAAAGAATATGAGGGAAATTTGAAGGAAAGTTCAGAAAACATAAGACAAATTATTTTCCACACAATAATGTGAGGGAAACATGGGAACATTTCAAAAGCAAGGCCCGATGCCCTCAACCCGCCCTGATAGACCTCTAATTCCGCTACACTATTCCCTTGATTTTACAACTTTGTCTTATATATTTTCTAGATTTACTGAGAAATTTGATCATATTTGCTCCTCCATGCTTATAAATATCTTATTTGGATAAGATTTCCTCTGCATAGGCATTTTGTTCCCATTTAAGAGAATTCACGGTCAATGATTTAAAGATGAGTAAGAAGTGATGCTTTGGCTAAGTAAGAGTTTCAAGGAGTTGGCGAGAACATTCAAGTTTGGAATAATGAAGTTCCAAGCATTTGCATGGTAGCCACACACACCTGCGCACAGCTGTGTAAAATTACTAAAAGTAGCGAAAAAGCTGAATGTTTGCATGACCATGCATATTAATCAACTGCGAAACCTGAGATTTACGCGAAAGGCTGTGCATATTTGCATGGTTGTGCACATTCCCACCTAGAAAGCATGCACAAGTGGTCGTGCAGTTTTGCACCTCCGTGCATGCCTATTTCTCTGCCGACCTAATTTTATTTAAATACAATGCTTTAGGAGCAAAGTCAACAAGTGCTTTTAGCCTATATTGGAGAGAGTTCTCAGAGTATTTTCTTAGGATTAATGATCAGTGTCAGAGATTGTTATTCTATATTTAAGAATTCTACTTAATTCCTTCAAAAAATCAATTTCCAAGTTTTTCTTAACCCTCGTTTTATTATTTCTTATTTAATTTTGTAGCTTAACATCATGGTTAGGGTTTTAAAAATTTGCATTTGTAATTGTTACCATGTTTTATGGCTAAATTCCCCATTTCAGGTTGGGATTCATGCCGATTATGCTTAATTAATTATTAATTAGCGAATCTTACTTGTTTCATCCATGCATTATTGAATTCTACTTTGCTTACCGCTTGTTCCATGAATTGCGTGAAAGAATGTTCATACATTTTTTTCTATCTGGGTTTAGGGGACAGTGAAAGATGAAACCTTTCCCTAGTATGACTTAGTAGACGACTAGAGTTTTAATATGAAAATAATCGGGATCTTAAGTGAGATTTGAGTGTCTATTGTGTAATCCTTCGACTTTTAGTCCCATTAAGATAGGGGATTATAGCTTAAGGATTAGTTTTACCCTTGAAAGAGCAATGAGATGATCTTAATTATCAATCTAGCCATTTATGATTGCTTAGTTGAATAATTTCTATGCGGTTAGAAATTAATTTGCTAGCATAATTGTACTTGTTAATTCCAATCTAAGCATTTGAATCTTCTTATTCCTTGCTCGCATTCTTAGTTGTTATTTTTTTCTTAATTAATCGTTGAAATCCTTCAAATTTGATTTTCCTAGATTGAGTAGCTTAAGTAGTTTTAGAAATTGAAAGCGAGTTTCTCATAGGATCAAGTCGTACTTACCTATTGCTAGCTACAGTGGTGCACTTGCGGTTAAACTGTAACAAGTTTTTTGTATCGTTGCTAGGGAACTTATTCCTTTCAATATCAAAGCGGATTACTAGGCTTTTATTTTTCTTTTTATTGTTTTTCTTTATTCTTGCTTGGCATAATATTACACTTGGTGTAGTTTTTTCTTTGTATGTATAGGAGCAGTCAATGCAATCAGAACCTAGTCCCTCCTAAGCTTAACATGAAAGCAACTGCACAAAAGTGAGGCGAAGAAGCAAGGAGGAAGAAAAAGGCAATGGTAGGTTTGGAGGAGAACATGATGCTCTGTGACTATGTCATGCCAAAAGCCACCGAGGCTAATTCTTCCATTGTGAGGCCGACAATTAAAGCCAATAACTTTTAGCGTCGACGAGAACTCATCAACTTTATGGGACAAAATTAATCCTGTGATCACCTTTTGGAGAACCCTAGTGCACACATTCGTAATCTTTAGGAGAAATGTGACACTATCAAGCATAGTGGAGTCTCAAATGATGTTGTCAAACTTAGACATTTTCCATTCTCATAGGTGGATAAAGTCAAGGACTGGTTGTTAAATGAAGAGCCCAAATCATTTTCCACCTGGGGAGCTCTCTCTGAGGATTTCCTTAAGAAGTACTTTCCTCCCAGTAAAACTGTAAAGTCAAGGTTGGGCGTCACTTCCTTCATGCAGCAAGGTAGGGAGTCTCTATATGAAATGTGGAAGAGATTCAAAGACCTTCAATGGTTATGCCCTCATCATGGTGTTCCTGATTGGCTTCTTATCTATATATTCTACAATGGAATAGACTAGTAAGTTAGGATTCTATCGATGATGCAACAGGTGGCACTCTTATGGGAAAGTCAATAGAGGCAGCAGAGCCTTTGTTGGAAGACACAATTTCTAACAAATATCATTGGTCTAATAAGAAAGCCATCCCAAGAAGAGCGGAAGCAAGTATGAGGTTGAGATTATGACATGTTTAGCCAGCACGATGGAAGCATTAGCTCATAGACTTGATAGAGTTGATGTTTCTCCTACTCCTAGTAGCTCTTCTAGTTCTTCTATTAGAGTACACGCTTTATGTGAGACTTGTAGTGTGCAAGGGCGTACATCTATTGATTGTTGCAATGGTCCTTACACCATTGAACATGTTAACACCTTATAGATTACAACCCACCACTACATAACAATCCTTACTCTAACACCTATAACACTGGATGGAAGAATCATCCTAACCTTTCCTATAAGAACTCTAATCATCAACCCATAATTCTATACAACCACCTAAGTTGCAGTACTGAGCTCCCTACAAACTGAGCTCCCTGCAAACCATAGCGCCAGCCCCCTCAGGAAAAGTCAGACCTAGACCTTGTTATGGAGAGATTTATTTAGACATAGACAAAGAACAATGAGAACCTCAATGAGAAAATCAGATTGATCAACTACAGACTAGACAACATAGCTTCTCACCAGAAGACGATGGACATCCAAATTGCATAGATAACTCAACAAGTTAGCAATTTGTTCAAGCTTCAAAGGCATCTACCAAGGCAAGCTGAATCAAATCCCAAGGGTCATATCAACACAGCTTCTATGAAAGGGGAGGAGTTAGTAGAGAGCCCTATGATGGCAATTTAGGAAACATCTTTGGTTTCTATCTGTACAGGAATATAAAGGTTGAAGACGGGAGAGAGCCAAAGTTCAAATGAGGAGGATACCCAGTCACCTCAAGTTTGGCCCTACCAACAACCTTCGTTATTCCCTTAGAGGGTGGCATGACTCAAGCTTGAGCCCAGGTTTGCTAGATTCCTGAATGTATTGAGAAAGATTTATGTCAATGTTCTACTTTTGGAGTCTCTCAAAAAAGAATCCCCTTAAACTTTTTGAAGGAGCTTCTTTCCAAGAAAGGCAAGCTTGAGGAGGCCTCAACGAGCACTATTAGATAGGCATGTAGCTTAGTTCTTCAAAGTAAGTTGCCATCCAAGAAGCATGATCTAGACTATTTCTCCATTCCTTGCTCTGTAGGGGATCCGCAGATTAAGAGAACTTTTTGTAATTTAGGAGCTAATGTGAGCTTGATTCCTCTATCTCTATGCAGGAAGCTTTAGTTACAAGACTTATAGCCTAAAATATGACTGTTCAATAGGCAAATCATTTGATCAAGCATCCTATGGGTATTTTCAAGGATGTTCTAATTCAAGTGGTTGAGTTCATTGTCGCATGTAACTTCATGTTATGGAAATGGATGAGAGCTCCCAGGTCCATATTATCTTAGGAAGGCCAATTCTAGCAATTGTGGGAGATGTGATTGATGTGCCTGTAGGTAACATATCTTTTCAATTATGTAGAGAGATGGTAGATTTTTGTTTCCCTCCACCCAGAGCCCTTCCAATTCCAGAACCTCTAGTTCCTGTGGTTCCTGCTATGTCTACAGTCTTTTCTAGGATGGAGATATTTAACGGAGATGAGGTACCCAACATGAGGTCGTGTGCACTATTTAATTCTCCTCCACCAATCCTGACTTGTTTTGAAGGCATTAGCGTGCATCCTGGGGGGATGGTGGTTTCACCGCCATTCATTATTTCAACTCTTTAACCTCCTCTCTTTCGGCTGTCATTCACTACCTAAGGTAAAGATCATGTTAGAAACCTAAAGCAAGTGCTTCTCGGAAAACAACCTAGCATTTAATGGCTTTCAAAAAAAAAGAGTGTCACTCCCCCCTCCCCCCTTCCCCTGCTTCGTTGTTTCCCTCTTTACACAATAAAGTGTCTTCCATTTCCTTGTTCCTTTATATGCCATTTTCATTGAGGACAATGAAAATTCCAAGCATAGGGGGATGAACTTATTGCTCTTTGGATAGAATTGTTGATTTTTGTGGTAGTTTGGATGACATTTCCTTCATTGCATCATGTGCTAGGATTTCATGTAGTTATATTAGATTGTTTTTGCGTTTTTTGTTAAGTAGAGCATGTAGCGTAGAATATATAAGTTAGTTGTTGCATTATAAGAGGAGAAGTGATTAAGTTAGGAATTCATAAGCTTCTCATGTGCTCATTCTTACTCTTCTCTTCATTATCATATATGTGTTTCATTCCTTTCTTAGTTAAAGTTATTAGTTTTGAAAAAAAAAATTTGAGAAAATTGAAAAAATTAAAAAATTGACAAAATTTGGAAAAAGGAGTTTTTGAAAGTCTCTCCTATGATGATAATGCAAGGTGTGATAGTTAATTGATTGACATGATTGTGTATTAAGGTGTGGTTTGTTTTGATGTAAATTTTGTGAAATTTGTTGGCATTGTCATTTAAGATTGCTTTGCCTTTTGTTCCATGCCAATTGGCCTTGAGATTTGCGTAGTCTGATTTGGTTGATGTTGATAAGTTAGGCGTATCTTAGAGTAAGTTGTATTGATTATGGTAGATTAACCTGTGAGATCTTGAGCCTAATGACTATTTATTATATATTGTCTCATAGTTCCTTTTTTGTATAATTCTTTCATGATTGTATCTTTAGAACTTGGTTTCATTCTTTTTGAGATCATATTTGACATGTTCATATATTGGTATGATTAGAGCCTTCTTTATTTTTTTTAATAGACAGATAAGCCAAAAAGTCACCCATTGATGTGTGTTATCCCTCTTATTAGCCCTTTGTGCCTTTTCTAGTTTTGTTGTTGCATCCATTCACACAACACGTTAGCCTATGCAGATTTCTTATACCTATGATAAGGACCAATGGAGCAACACCATTATATTGAGTTAGGAATATTTTGAGGATTGATTCATCTTTTGGGTGTTTCTAATGGTAGTATGAGATTTGAGATTTTGTATTTTCTATGCCATTCACATATATCTTAGTTTTTCCTCCTAAAAAAATGAGAAAAGAAAAAAAATGAGAAAATGAAAATGAAAAAAAAATTGAGAAAAGTGAGCCAAGTTTGACCAAGCTTAGCATAAGCTTACCCGAGCCTTGACATATTACAATTTTTTCTTATATGATTCAAATCTTCAGGTGATCATCTAAAATATATTTGAACTTTAAATAATTATGATGTCTAACTTTAAACAATGACACAATAAACTCTAAGGTTGAATTATCACTATACAAATTATAATTACAAGTATGCACATGAAGGAATTAGTTTCCAAAACAAATAAACAAGCTCATGAGCCGAGCTGAACCTAAGTACCCTAGGGTTGGACTTGGCATGATTAGTAAGTGAGCCGAGCTCAAGTCAAGCCAAGCTTTGGTCAAACTGAACTCAAGCTAAGCTTTGGCCGAGTTGAACTCAAGGGCTTGCCAAGCCGGCTTGGCTCATGTACAACCCTAATCATGAGATAGTATTTGCTTAAGGACAAGCAAGAGATAAGCATGGGAAAGTTGATAAACCTCTAATTCTGCTATTTCATCCCTTTGATTTTACCACTCTTCCTTACACATTTCCTAGATTCGGTGAGAAATTTGATCGTTTTTGCTCCTCCTCAGTCATAATAAATATCTTAGTTAGATAAAATTTTCCTCTAACATGGGAATTTTTATCCCAATTTGAGAGAATTCACAGTCAATGATTCAAGGATGAGCAACAAGTGATATTTTGGCTAAGGGGCTCAAGGAGCTAATGAGAACGTTCAAGGGTGTAAGAATGAAATTCCAAGCATGCATTTGCACGGGTAGCCAAATATACCTACAAGGTAGTGCAAAATTACTAAAAGACGCTAAAAAAGTTGAATGTTTACACAACCATGCATATCAATCACCTGCAAAGCCCGAGATTTGCACTGCAAGCTGCGCATATTTGTACAATCGTGCATATTCCTGCCTAGAAAGCATGCACGGGTGACTGTGCAGTTTTACGTGCCAGTGCATTCTTGCTTCTCTACCGACCTAATTTTGTTTAAATGCGGTGATTTTTATGAACAAAAGACATGAAGTTTCTTATCTTATCTTAGAGAGAATTCTCATAGCATTTTCTTAAGATTAGTGATCAATATTAGAGATTGTTATTCTGCATTGAAGGCTTCAACGTCCCGCAATTAGTCAATGTCCAAGTTTGCTCTTAGCCCTTGTTTTATTATTCACTGCAGCCCATAAATTTTTTTTGACGGAAAATTTTGACGGGTGTTTAGCTTGTCAAAATATGTGACGGAAATTTTGACGAAAAGAAAATTTTTGGACGAAAGTGCGGATCTCGAAAATTTTTTTGACGAGGTGATATATTTTTGACCGTGTCCGTCAAAATGTCAGATTAATTTTGACAGTAATTAAATGATTTTTGACGGACCCGTCAAAACCCAGGAAAGTAATCATTGTATTTTGCCAATGCCATCACGTGAATTACTCTTCCATCCACTTTCTTCTGTAACTGGCGCAGCT
>NCQV01103604.1:5136-17658 GCA_002740545.1 Lophocereus schottii
TTCCCTTTTCTTCAGCTCACTTAAAAGAATATTGGATGTGCCCACTTATACTACCGAGCTCTAAACTTAATCTAGCATTAAGTAACAAGACTAATTTAAGCAAATTCAACTGATTTTTACATAAGAACTCAAGAAAATTTCAAAAATTAACTTACTAAAATTAATGCTTTTGGTTAGCACGAAAATTTAGTCTAGTAAAAATAATTAAACTACTAACACCAAAGATTAACATTGCATAAAATCTCCCAACACTTGCATTGTAGGGGACGCCCACCAAAATTTCAAAGCTAGGAGGTAAATTGGATGCGTCTATTCCACTTTTACTACCATATTATTCAAATTAATATGCAAAAATAATTCGGACCCAAAAAAAATATATATAGAAAGTATATATGATAGTATAATTGTTATAAATTTTTTACATTAAGTCAAGTGTAATGTATTTTTTTTATATAATGAGTTATAATTTGTAACTAGTTTTATGCCCTGTGCGATGCACATGCAGTTGTATAGTAATTTCACGTTTATTATTGTTAAGTCACAATTCATGCATGTTTTTAATAACAAATTATATTATATATTATTTTATCTAATTTATTTTATTTTATATCTGTTTTTAGGTTAAGCATTAATAAAGAAAGAAGAGAAGAGAAGACATCGAAGTTCGCATTTTATTAACTGAAGGATTTTACAAGCGAATTTATCAAGTCAGTCGAAAAAAAATGATTTATGAAAAATATATTTTCATAAGGATTTGTTTGGGCTTAGATTACTAGTCCTAATTGAAAAGAAATTAGAAAACTTGGAAGAGGAGTCCAAAGAAGAAAAACCCTAGCAGAATAATACTATAAGAAAACCCACCTCTTCCCCTCAAAATCCACTCACCTCACCCACATATTCAAGCAGCAGCACCACGGCACCTTCACCGAATACCATCACCATCTCTAGATCATCATCGATCATCACACCATCATCATCATGATCCCCATCTCACGCCACCCTCTCAAAATCCCCTTCACGTCAACCCTCAAATCTTCATCACCACAACACCATAAATTTCACTAAGCCACCACACTCCCTTAACATCTCACGCTATCACACAACCCCATCATCATCACAACATCTTCATCACCATCATCATTGTGAATCATCATCATCATCTCATAAACACATCACCAAAGCCAAAGTAGTATTGTTCTTATTTATTTTTATATTTATTTTATTTTATTCTTTTGTTCTTAGTTTATTGTTAAACATGAACGGAGTGTTTGGCAAATAACCTTTTGAAGAGCTTTCTTGTTAAAAAGAGTTTTTTTGATCAAAGTTAGTTGTTTGACCCAATCGAGAAGCTAATTTAGGTGTGGTAGAATGACATTTTGGAAGAGCTTTTTAGGTCCAAAAAACTAATTTGAAAAGGCTAATTTGATTAGCTTTTTGAAGAATTAACTTTTCATCTCACAATTTTATTACAAAAAGCTAATTTCACTAAACAGTTTTTCCACAAATAGCTCATTTAAACAGGTAATACAAACAACTGATTCAAATAGTAAACAGCTAACAGCTTAGCTAATAGCTGTTTGTCAAATAGGGCCGAAAGCTTTGGTTAATGATTGTGATTGTATTTTTAATATGAGTGAGTAATTTATTTTTACTTAGTATAATCTATTTGAAACCATACTAAATTAATTATTTTGAAACAAGTTTTATGCTTTATTATCTAGTTGATTTTTATTCATGATTCTATAACAATTAGTATTTATGGTTTATGATATTCGTGTTAGATTAACTAGAATGTATGCTAATTAGTTTAATACGAATTCATATGATAGTTTAAAAGACTTTAGTATGTAAAAGCTGTAGTCTTTTAGGTACAAGTATCACCCTAATTGATCATGGATGGCTCAATTCCATCTCTTTAGATAACTATTATAGATCTTTGTTAAATTAATTTGCTAGTAAATTGGTTACAAGACATTGGATGATATTTCTCTAATACTTAATGATCTAGTTTGATTAAATTCTTGTGTTGGTGTTAGGATTATCAAAACTAGTAACGTTTATAGCAGGGCTTGACCTAAATAAACTATAATATAAGAAAAAATGGGGAAGATCCGCTAGTGGGCATCTTTTAGAGTCTAACTTATGGATAAATCAATTTGTGTGTTGATGATAAATATTAATTTGCATGGTGGATATAGATTATGCTAAGTATTTTTTATAAATTTGGTATCTTTAATAATTATTTGTTGCTTTTTAGTTAACTTCTTTAGTTTGTGACTTTTAATTCTTAAATTTATAGTTCTTAAATTAATTTCATTTACCCCTCCCCCCCCCCAAAAAAGTAGTCTTTCAGGAGTGTCTTGGTAATTTTAGATTAGTTATATTTTTATCTTTAGTGAGATTATAATATTCAGATTTATTTTCTATTATGTTTTGCCTTGCATTTATTTACCGATTTGTTAGAAATTAGGCTAAAAATAGTCTCTTTTGTGTTTTTTCATATTTTATTTCATTTTAGGGTTTCTTTAGTATCCTACTCTGTTGCTATTCAATTTTAAAATTGTTGAAAGCTATTTCATTATTTTTCAAAATTATTTTGTGAGTTTAATACGTGTAGGTTTTTATTATAATAAATCTGGAATTTATGCTTTTTAATTTTTAATTTCGGTTCAGGATTTTATTAAGTTTGGAAAATTACATTTTAAAATTTGGGTACTTTTTGTATCTATTTTCGCATTTATATTAGTGTAGCTTATCATTTCTCTAATATCAGATTTTATTTTCTGTTTCAATTTTCTGTGGTTAATTTTCTGTTTTAATTTTTTTGAATTTAATTACATAAAATTTTGGAGATATAAGGTTATAAACTTGCAGAATATTAATTTAGCTTACGTTTTGTGATTTTTAATATTAATTTTCAACTTGTTATTTTCTGTTTTAATGTTTAGTCTTGTATTATGTGATTATTTCTGTGTTTATTTTTCCAGAATATTTAGGATAATCTTTTTATTTCCAAAACTAAGTTAGAATATTTAGGGCCATTACTAAGTAATTTTTCCAGATTTTTACTTGTTTAATTTGATTTGTTTTAGTAATATAAAGAGAAAGTAAAAAAAATTGGAGTAGTAAATTTAATTAGATTTAAACTAGCTTACTATCATAATCTTTCATCGTGGGATCGATCCCTACTTTCCTATACTATAAATCTTATTTATAAATCAAAGTAGTGGTTTATTTGTACCTCTACAACAAGCTCGACAAATTTTAGCGCCATTGTCGGGGAAAGAAAATAAAATCATTAGTTTACTTCTATTTAATTTTACTACTTTTATTGTTTCGTTTTAACTCTAGTATTTATTTTTGGTTGCTTTAGTTTATGAGATTAAGGAGTAGTTATATGATCGAAGAGAAAAAGGAGCATAAGTTTGAGGTGTCTGAAAGTAAAATAGGTAATTTTAAATCTGTAAGCTCTGACTTGGTAAGTTGTGAAGATATTAAAGTTAAGATGGCTACTTTACAGGAACTTACTGCACCTAATTTGGAAATTCAATCTTTGTCTGTTACTTATCCTATATTAGACCAACCACTGAAATTGATTTTAGATTTTTAAACTTACTGCCTAAGTTTCATGGATTGTCTGGTGAGGACCCATATAACCATATTAATGATTCTATTATTACATATTCGACCATGCAACCTGAGGGCATCATCTAGGACCAAATTACCTTTTCTTTCTCACTTCAGGATAAGGCCAAAAACTGGTTATATTACTTACCCCCTACAACATTTACCATATGGAGCCAAGTTCATAAAGCATTTTTAGAGAAATTTTTTCCCGCATCAAGAATTGGATCCATCAGAAAAGAAATATGTAGAATTAAACAAATGAATGGGAAAACTTTCCATGAGTACTGGAAATATATTAATAAATTATGAGCTAGTTGTCCCCAACATCAAATTTTTAAACAATTATTGATTCAATATTTTTATGAAGGTTTATTACCTATAGATAGAAATATGATGGATGCTGCTAGCGGAGGGGCTGTGGTTAATAAGACTCCAGTTCAAGCTAGGGAATTGTTTAATATCATGGCGTAAAAAACTCAATAATTTGAAACTAGGGAGTCCCAGCTGAGGAAGGTAAATGAGCTTAGTTCAGGTCCATCTGGAGAGACTCAGTTGTCTCAAATCACTGCAATACTGAACAAACTCGTCACTAGAGGAGTTCAAAAAGCAGTGGTGTGTGGTATTTATAGTTTAAAGGGACATGCTACTGATGTATGCCCTACACTTTAAGGGGGTGTTGTGAATGCAATGTTTTCCAACCAAGGTCAAAGAAAGTATGACCCATACTCCAACACTTATAATGAAGGATAAAGAGACCACCTTAACCTTAGGTATGGACCTAGGAACAACCCCCTAGGTTTTGACCAACCATCACGTAAACCATCTACTAGGATAGAACAAGTTTCCTTTTAGAGCAAATCATAAAAAAGATGGATAACTAGAAAAAGGAGGTTGACACTAGGTTTCAGAACATAGAGATAACTCTTAAACAGGTCCAGGAGAGATAGACTACTACTGATACCATAGTTAGCAACCTCCAGGCCCAAATACAACATAGATCATCTTAACCATTCCAAAACCCGAAAAAAATGTGAGTCCCATGACACTTAGGGGTAGGAAAGAGTTGAAGGAACCTAGGAAAAATAGAGAGGTAGAGCATGAAATAGAGGTCAACAGATCTGAACCTAACCAAGATCAAGACACCACCTCTAATGTTAAGGAAGTAGGTGAGGATAACAAGGAACTTTACAAGCCATTACTACCTTTTCCTAGTAGACCGAGAGGGAAAACCCCAAAGGTAGATGAGGCAAACCAAGAAATCTTAGAAACATTTAGGAAGGTAGAAATCAGCATTCCCCTCCTAGATGCCATAAAGCATGTGCCTTATTATGCCAAGTTCCTTACAGAGCTTTGTACTACAAAACGTAAACTGAAAGGGAACGAAAAGGTAAGTGGGGGGGAAAACGTGTCTACTGTTTTCCAAAAGAGGCTTCCCCCTAAACATAAGGACCCAGCTATATTCTCTCTTCCTTGTAAAATTGGAAACCTCTCCTTTTATGGAGCCATGCTTGATTTAGGAGCTTCCATCAATGTGATGCCTAGGTCTGTTTATGATAAACTGCACTTAGGAGATTTGAAGAGAACTGATTTAGTCATTCAGTTAGCTAATAGGAGTAATGCATGCTCAGATAGAGTTTTAGAAGATGTCTTAGTCTAAGGTAATGAGCTTATTTTTCCTACTGGTTTTTATGTATTGGACATGGGTGACGCATACCATGATGTTCCTATATTACGTGGCCGACCATTTCTTAAAATATCTAGTACAAAAATAGATGTGCATGTAGGAACACTGACTATGGAATTTGATGGTGAAATCATTAAGTTTAATATTTTTGATGCTATGAGATTTCCTGCTGATATGAATTATCTGTGTGCACTTGATATGATTGATGAATTGTCCCAAGATGTTTATGACCTGCCTTATGATGATGAATTGTTAACTATATTTACTCAAGGTTTGGATCAGTTTGTGTTTAATAATGTGTCTTACCATATTAATAATGAGTTAGTGGGCAGCATAGAGTCATTGTTGCAATTACATGTGGTTGAGAGACCTAGGAAGCTAGAATTGCCTGAAAGTCACACGAAGATGCTACCCTCTGGCATTCCA
Source organism: Lophocereus schottii (assembly GCA_002740545.1). Lineage (NCBI taxonomy): Eukaryota > Viridiplantae > Streptophyta > Magnoliopsida > Caryophyllales > Cactaceae > Lophocereus > Lophocereus schottii. The sequence goes on from NCQV01103604.1 coordinate 10,874, forward strand.
TCCCCTAAGCTAGAATTAAAACCACTGCCTAAAAATCTTAAGTATGCTTATTTAGAGGATGATGAGACCTTACCTATTATAATCTCTAATGCACTTACATCTGAACAAGAGGATAAACTTATTAGGGTGCTTAGAGAACATAGTGAAGTATTAGGGTGGACTTTAGCAAACCTTCAAGGACTTAGCCCCACATTATATTCACATAAAATCAAATTAGAATCATATGCTAAGCCTAAGAGACACCCTCAGTAAAGACTATATCCACCTATGATGGAGGTAGGTCAAAAAGAAATTCTTAAGTGGTTAGATGTTGGAGTAATATACCCCATCATTTATTCTAAGTGGGTTAGTCCTATCCATATGGTTCCTAAAAAGGGGGAAAGAACAGTAGTGCAGAACAAGAAAGGTGAGTTAATACTTATAGAGTCCAGAGTGGTTGGAGAGTATGTATTGACTATAGAAAGCTTAACAAGGCCACAAAGAATGACCATTTTTCATTGCCTTTTATAGTCCAAATATTAGAGAGATTAGCTAGGAGGTCACATTATTACTTTTTAGATAGCTATTCAAGTTATATTCAGGTCCCTATAGCTCTTGAAGATTAGAAAAAGACCACTTTTGCCTGTCCTTTTGGCACTTATACTTTTAGAAAAATGTCGTTTGCTCTATGTAATGCTCCTGCTATATTTCAAAGATGTATGATGAATATTGTTCTAATTTTATCACCAAAATTATGAAAGTTTTTCATGGATGATTTTACTATACATGATGATTCATTTGATGAGAGCTTGCATCATCTTACATTAATACTTAAGCGTTGCATTGAGACTAATTTGGTGGTTAACTTTAAAAAGTGTCATTTCATGGAAGAACATAGAGTGGTACTAAGGCAAGTAGTGACATCCAAGGAATTAGAGGTTGATAAGGCTAAAATAGACATCATTCAATCCTTGTCCTATCCACAGTGTGTCAAGGAGGTGTGGTCCTTTTTAGGTCATGGTGGGTTTTATAGGAGATTTATCAAGGATTTTTCTAAGGTTGCCTCCCCTTTATGTCCTTTACTTGCAAAAGATGCTTTATTTTATTTTAATGAAGACTGTAAGAGAGCTTTTGACCAATTAAAGCTGAAATTGACCACCACTCCTATAGTACAACCCCCTAACTGGGCCTTGCCTTTTGAATTGATGTGTGATGCTAGTGATAAGGCAATAGGGGCAGTCTTAGGTCAAAGAATAGGGAAGGTATCTCATGTGATCTATTATGCTTACAAAACTCTAGACCCAGCACAGTATAACTACACTAATATAGAAAAGGAAATGTATGATGTCATTTTTGCTCTAGAAATGTTTTGTCCTTATGTGTTAGGTGCTAATCATTCTGCTATTAAACATTTGTTAAGTTGAAAATTTCGTAGGTGACCATCTAAGTGGGGTAGATAATGGGGAGAGTGGTAATCCATTGAACAGTTGTTTCCTTGATAAGACTTTGTACACTATCACTAATAGGCTTCCTTAGTATGCTAATATAGTTAATTATATAGTAATCAAAACCTTTCCTATAGACTTCTCTAGAGCCCAAAAGGAGAAGATAAAAGTTCAATCTAAATATTATGTTTGGGATGAGTCATATTTATGGAAATTTTGTAGTGATAAGATTATAAGGCATTGTGTATATGACAGTGAATTTCATTCAATTGTAACATTTTGGACCCAAAAGAACCGCACAAAAAGTTCTTGATTATGGATTTTATTGGCCTACTATTTTTAGGAATGCCTATGAATTTTACAAAAGATATGAAGTATGCCAGAAGACAGGAAATTTATCTAGAAGGATTTAAATGCCTCTACATAATGTGTATGTTTGTGAAATTTTTGATGTATGGGGTGTTGACTTTATGGGAGCTTTTTCCCCTTTTTTTGGTTTTACTTACATTCTTATGCTTGTTGATTATGTATCTAAGTGGATTGAAGCTGTGGCTACTAGAGCTAATGATGCTAAAACTATTGTGAAGCATATTAAATCTCTATTCTGCAAAGATATGGAGTTCCTAAAGCAATCATTAGTGATAGAGGAACACATTTTTGTAATAAAGCCTTAGGTGCCTTGCTAGCCAAATATCATAAGCTGTCCACTGGTTATCATTCCCAAACAAATGATCAAGCTGAAGTCTCCAATAAAGAGATTAAGGGCATATTGGAGAAGGTTGTTAGTTAGACTAGACAAAAAAGATTGGAGTCTTAGGTTAGATAAAGCTCTCTGGCATATAGGACTGCATATAAAACATCTATAAAAAGCCACCTTATAGGTTAGTTTTTGGTAAAGCATGTCATCTCCTTGTAGAACTAGTGCACAAATCATATTGGGCTGTCAAGCAGTATAGTCTAGATTATGACCTAGCAGGAAAGAAGCATAAGTTGCAATTACAAGAATTAGAAGAGATTCGCCTGGAAACCTATGACAATTCAGTGATCTACAAAGGTAAAGTCAAAACTTTTCATGATGCTAAGCTTAGTAGGAAAGAATTTTAGGTGGGTAAAAAAGTGTTGGTACTCAATTCAAAATTAAGACTCTTTCCTGGTAAGTTGAACTCTAGATGGCTAAGACCTTTTATCGTAGTACAGATTTATTCACATGGTGTTGTTGAGATTAAATCCTTTGCTACTAACAAAATTCTCAAGGTAAATGGTCAAAGCCTAAAGCACTTCTATGAAGGAAATCGGGTATGCTTAGTGGAGGAGATCCAACTAGAGGATCCATGAGCTCATTTAGGTCAAGCTAACGATAGTAAACAAAGGCACTGGTTATGAGGCAACCCTACACTTTCAGGGAAGTATATATTTAATTTTACTTTTATCTTCATTATTTCTATCTTTTTCCATGCATTAGGGACAATGCATGAATTAAGTGGGGGGTACATCCTGCATTTAGTTCCTATAGTATTCATTCTTGAAAAAAAAATTGTGATTTTCTTATAAATAATTGCATGAATATGAGTTTATGCTAGTGCTTAAAAAAAAATTTTTCTTAACTATTTTTAGTTTATTCTTCCATGAGTGAAGAATTCTAAGCATGTTAACTGTCATTTAGAGAAGTTTGAGTTGATCCTCATTTATTTCTTTAATGAGTAACTATCATGATTATCCATCCTATTTGATCATATTATATATCCGCTTCAGAGGCAATAAAATGACCTAACCCATTTTCTAGACTATTAAATTAGCAGAATAACTCATTAAAATTGTGCCTTTTCTTGTCTTTAAAAAAAAGAGGAAAAAGAAAATGAAAAAAGGTTAGTTTACCAACATGGGTAGGAATAGGTGGCTCGGCACCTTTTTCCCTTAAGTTTAGATCTCAAGTTGAGTCTTATGTATGGAGTAAACTATGATTGGGAGAGTCATGCCCTTTTTTGGGCCGATCAATGACTCGTATTAAACTAACGGTAAAAAAAAAAATTAAAAAGAATAATGATGAGAATAAATTGTTTGTTCCAGCACCTCCATTCAGGTGAGTGTGAGATAGGGAGTGTTTAATTTCTAAGATCCTATATGGGCCTCAAATATGTGCGCAATTGGAGTATTTAGGGTTTATTTAGTATCCTAATCTGTTGATATTTAATTTCACAATTTTTGGAAATTATTCCATAATTTTTCAGAATTATTTCGTGAGTTTAATGCGTGCAAGTTTTTTATTATTTCTCTAATTTCAGATTTTATTTTGTGTTTCAATTTTCTATGGTTAATTTTCTATTTTAATTTTTTGAAGTTAATTGGATATAATTTTAGAGATATAAACTTATAAACTTGCAGAATATTAATTTGAATTACTTTTTGTGATTTTTAATATTAATTTTCTGCTTGTTGTTTTCTGTTTTAATTTTTAGCCTAATATTGTGTGATTATTTCTGTTTTTATTTTTCCAAAATATTTAGGATAGCTATTTATTATTTTTATTTTTAGAATTAAATTTAGAATATTTAGGGATAGCTATTTATTGTTTTTATTTCTAGAATTAAATTTAGAATATTTAGGGGCATTATTAAGTGATTTTCCATATTTGTACTTGTTTATTGTTATTTGTTTTAGTAATATAAAGAGAAAGTAAAATAAATTAGAGTAGTAAATTTAATTAGATTTAAACTAGTTTACTATCATAATCTTTCCTCGTGGAATGGATGCCTACTTTTCTATATTATAAATCTTATTTATAAATTAAAGTAGTGGTTTAATTTGTAGCTCTACGACAAGCTCTACAATTGTTATTGTTATTATTATTATTATTATTATTATTATTATTATTGTTGTTGTTGTTGTTGTTGTTGTTGTTGTTGTTGTTGTTGTTGTTATTATTATTATTATTATTATTATTATTATTATTATTATTATTATTATTATTATTATTTTGTTTGTTATATTTTGGTTGTTTCTATACATGATTGACAAATAATAATCATTCCTCTCTTGAATTTGTTTTTGATTAAACTGCATTTATTTTTTTCATATATATGAGTTGTTATTGTTGCCCCGTAAAAAATAATTAGCTTTGTTTAGCTTTTTGTTTAGTTGAAAAATAGTACTAAAATTATAGCAACAATTCTTTGTTACCGAAGAGCAGTGTTGATTAATTAAACAAAATGGAGTTCATGTGCCAATGTTTTAATTAAAACACATATTTTGAGTTTAATTTTATTTTGAACTATATATATCTCGTAGTGGAAAATGCTGGAGAAACACATGTCGCCAACATTTACAGCAAACTTATATATCAGACATCCCAAAAAAAAAAAAAAAAGATAGAAGACAAACTCAAATGTAGCTTTATTCGACATCCAAAATTTGCTTGAGGTTAAAAACAGTATCTCGACACTTGCTGTTTAGACTCTGAATAGCGTGAGGACAAACTGTAGAAGCAAATTAGTGTTTTTCCATCTCCAATATATATTAATTGGTCCCTGCAATAACAATAACAATATCTCCCAGTATGGGTTTCGCTTTCATTGGTTCCTATTGTGAAAAATTAGCACTAAAATTAGATTATTCGTACTTTAAATTATAATTATAAGTGTAAAATAAAAATAAAAGTTGCATTTTTTTGGGGAGATATTCAGGTGAAATGAGAATAAAGGTGATAATGGGATCAAATTAAAAATAAAAGTTGCATTTTTTTTTTGGGTTGATAAAAAATGCTCATGTATTTGAGAAAATTGAGCTCTAACTATGTTTTTGTTTGTCACACATGGAGCTAGCAATCGTCTGTTCCACATTATCAATTGGTTGATGATTTTGGGTTTTCAATGATTTCTTCTTTCTTATTTCAGATTCCAACTTTAAACAACTGATAAATAGTTTAATTTTGGTTTATTTTTGGAAGCAGATTGGAAGCCGTTAAGCTATATAAAAGGAGAAGGACGAGAGCAAGAGTACAACTGTTGATCGACGACAAGGTGGAACAAGCGTGAAAGTAGGCTTAATTTGAATCTGTCCAAGTCTTTTGTTTTGGCCTAATTGAAATTTCCTATGTGTGTTTGCTTTTCTTCTTCTTCTTCTTCATTTTAGTACTGCTTTCTTTGGACTCTTCTGCTGTGATAAAATTTTCACTAATTTGCTTTGTAGGTTTTCTTTTTTTTTTTTTCATTGCTCAAGGTTATAAATTATTTCAATTTTCAGATTGCAAATTGCATGTACTTTGTCAGAGATGTTATTACTTAAGTTACACTACGTTCATGAATGGCGAAGTGAGAGAGAGCATGCATGATGGCATGCACTGAGGAGAGTGCTAGATCTAGTCATCCAAAGATGTAGATAGGCAGATGTTGATCTATAGGGGGAAACATGGGTACAATGTAACCAAAAAGAATAGTAAAAGGAGGGTGACAAATGGATATGAGAGGGAAGTGTAAATGAGTACACATTTTTCTTTTTTTTTTTTTTTGGGGTGGGAGGCAGGGTTGTGGAGGATGTTATATTGTCTACAAAGAAATTAATTTGATTGAATTTATTAAGAGTACGATTCAATTCCATTAGAGAAAAACAAGCATCAACTTAGGACCTGTAGGTTAGATTTGTCTCTCTTTAGTTCAATTTGATTTATCCATATGCAATGTTAGGTTGACTTCTTTCCCCCTTAATTTTAAGGGCTAAACTAACAACCATTGGTTGTGTAGGCTTCTGCATCTCATTTGTTAATTTATTGCATTGTTTTTTACTTCTGCCATAAGATCCCTTATCGTTTCATCTTCTTCATCTCTTATTTCGCCTTTTTTGGGACTTTTTTGGGGGAGGGAGTAATGGAGGATTAAGACTAACCGCATACTGGATGCAAAAACATCTCCTCATCCCCTGCCATATTTGAGTTGTTAAATTCTCACAGGTGCATATGCACACAATTATTTTTATTTTACGACTGTTAATTTTGCAAGTATAACCTGAGCACAGAAGCAACTTATGAGCAAAGATAGATAAGCTTTTGTTCTGATCAAAATTTGGTGTGTGTTTCTAAGAAAGGAGACTCACTTAATGGTATATAGGTTGGCAGAAGATTGCAGTGGTTTTGAGAGTAAGATTACTATAGGTGTTAGAGCATGAGGAAGCCAACAGTGGAGGCAGGGGAAGAGTTCATATAACTTTCCACATACACTTCCTTGGGTAACGTACAATCATTATTTGAGTGCCTCTTTTGTTAGTTAATTAACAAATTAGTCCAACAAATGTACGTGCCTGAAGACGTATGAGAGATAGGGGTGCTCAAAACCAGTTAACCGGAGTTTTGGTTAACCGAAAACCGGTTAA
>NCQV01103605.1:29580-41396 GCA_002740545.1 Lophocereus schottii
TCGACATGCCATTGTTTTAGAATAGATACTTTTGTAAAATTTTCACAAAATAATCAAGTGCAACACCTAAACACTTGCAGATTCAAATAGCTTAACAAAAACGAGCGTAATACCTGTCATGATATACTCAGGAGCGGCATAACCTTGGGTCCCCATAATCCGGGTGGACACATGGGTGTCATCCCCCTCCGGGCCATCCTTTGCAAGGCCAAAATCAGATAGCTTGGGAGTGTAATCCTGCCAATTGACGTATTTCATGCGTCAGTAATAGTGTCGTTCGCTATCACGGACACAAGAAATGACACAAACTACAAATATGTACACTCACAGAATCCAACAAGATGTTTGAAGCCTTGAAATCCCGATATATAATTGGTTTATCTGCTTCGTGGAGAAATGCAAGTCCTTTGGCTGCTCCGAGAGCAATCTTGAGTCTTGTTAACCATGGAATTGAAGCAGAAAACCCTGCGGACAAGATCAACATTACATCTTAGAATTACGTTGTTCTTCTAGTTGTTTTTAGACGTCGTGATATTTCTTGGCGCACACTAAACATTATGGCACAACGACACAAATGATGTTGATGAGATTCTGTAATTTTTAGGGGGAAAAAGAAGAGTCGAATGTTTCTGGGAACCAATAGTTAGGCAAAAATGAAAAAAGTACGTACTTCAAAAAGAATTACTAAGAATTTTTAAAGTATTACGTTATCATTTTTCAAACTAACCCTATTATTTTTAAAACTAGACATATGTCTATACTTAGATGTTTGTGCAATCCAAATACTTAAATTTTATATAATATTAAAACTATTCCCCTTGCAATGCAAAGATACGTTGAGTAAACCAAGATGTTAATGTTTAAAATTATAAATATTTAATAAATAATTTTTTTGAATTGTTAAGATTTATTTTATTACTTAAAAAATTTTTGCATCTATTGTTGTTTTAATTTACTCAAGTGTTTTTTTTTTTTTTGCAAGTGAGAGTTTATTAATGATATTTCGAAGTAATTGATTAAGAAGAAGACGAAAGGTCTTGTGAATTATCTAATAAATAAAAAAGAATTGTATGCATGCTAAAAGAAGCAAAATTAATTAACATAGCAGTTAATATCCTAACTAGTAATGCTTTGACACTTGATAAAAATTTGTAAAGTCACTCAATGTTATATATGTTTATATATATAGAGATAGATGATAATTTAATAGCATGATGACAATCTTCTTGAGAATATTCTTGTTTTTAAAATTAACAATACTTAAAAACGGTTGAACAAGGACTAGAATTTCAACACCTAATGCACACCTAATCCTATGAATGCTGCCAAAATGAAATCAATCATGAAAATGTGAACAGCTTTGAACAGGCCAAAGGAAAATGATTGATGAAAACAAGCCACCAAATACATACAACAACCAATTATACGCCCAAGCAAAGGTAAAACAAGTACTAAACCACATAAATTAGCGGTAGTTGGTGAACTTACTTCGAAAAAGCTGATTCTCAAGGCTTCCTCGTGGCATATATTCGTAAACAAGAACTCTATGTTCATCTTCACAACAATACCCAATCAACTTCACCAGGTGTTCATGCCTTAGCTGTCCCAGTACTATTACCTCCGCCTGCAAAACAGTCCATTTTTTTAAACAAAAATTATAAATAACTACTTGCCGACTTTTTAGAAAAATTTTTTAAAAATGGAAAAAATAAAGCTGGTCCAATGTCCTTATCTGTCCATATCTTGACTAATTATTCATATTTGGGCTCATAAACTGACTATCTAGATCATATTTCAATATGGTTTAAATTCAAGTCAGATAAATTTTGATTTTTATTACTATAATTTTTCAGTTTTTGTGTCCGGTTACACTTTGAAATTTGGGTCGTATTCGTCAAGAAAAGGATGAACAATGGTGATTAGGAAAATCTAACTAGCTTAATTCAAATTCGTGTTAAAATCGGGTTTGTTTCATTTGGGCCATTTTTATCAGGTATACTACTAACAATTAGTCATGATTAAATCAATCTTCGTTTAGATTGAAATCGAGTTGTATTTGTTTGTCATTTTCATCAAGTAAGCAGCTAAAACAGTACTAATTATTGTATTCACCAAGTTCATCACCCTTATCACATAAATTCCACACTATCGATAGAGACTACACATGAGCATGACATAATACGGTGATTTAGAAACCAAAAACAACAAAAAGAATAGGACATACCAGCCATTCACGGTGGCCCTGGCCACCATCAAGGTCTAGGATCTTGACAGCAACGGGTTGGGCCTTCAATCCCGGTCGGATCCTGTCATCAATGAACCCCTTATGGACCGGCCCGAACCCGCCTTCACCAAGGAAGTTAGTAGAGGAGAAATTCTGGGTAATCAACCTCAGCTCATTGAGATTGAACACATGGAGATTCGACCCGACAAGAGAAGCGGATATATCCTGGGACAACGTAAGAGAATTCGGGTCACTCAGATCCGCAAACCCGATTCGCTGAAACGGTGTCGTTGTGGGGTTTTTTGTCATTTTGTTCTGCTCCTGCTGGGGTAGATTTTCAGCAGCTGCGACTTTGGTGTGTTGGGTTTGGGTTTGGCAAATTTCTGGATCTTCCCAGATAATGCTGCAGCAGGGGATGAATGCACGCCATGAGGTCTTGGCATTGCTGATTGTCATCGTGTGGGAATCTTCTCTAGAGAGAGAAAGTAGAGAGAGAAAGAAAGGGGGAGGCGTTGGAGATGGTGAGAACGAGACCTGGGGTGGTACAAGGCTTTTAAATTGGTGGAGATCAGAGAGACGAGGGATGAATGGGAAGCTTTCTTTCTCTGTCCTCTTTTTGTGGGATATTCTAATCAACAGCTACCCTAGACAGCACTGTAACAGAGACAGCGGTTGAGGTTTACAACTCCTATTCAACTTTTCTTATCTTCTTCTTCTTTTTCTTCTTACTAATTCTTTAAAAAATTTTTGAAAAAAATTATGAGTATTTTTGTTTTGGGAATATTGGAGGTATGTTGTGCTACTAGACACTTTAAACAACTAGAATGAGGCCATATGGGATAGAGTCTATTGATTTGGTTGAAGGCAGTGTAGAATATAAAATTTTACGAACCAATCAAGATCCGCCACGTGGAAAGAAATAAATATTTTTATTTTAACCAATTACAGCATGCCACGTATTAAAATTAATTACTACGGTCCGTCAAATTAAATATCTAGTGAAATAATACTGCAGCCAATTAAAAGGCACTACGTGACATAAATGATGTAGAAAATAAATGCTTATTCCTTTTAATAAAGACGAGAAGGAAAACCCCAATTGGGACTTCTCTATAAAAAGGGAGTTAACCCTTTCATTTAGGGGTCGGCATTTTTTTTAGAAGAACTCTCAAGAGCTCAACACTTTTCTCTAGCAGAAGACAATAAGCATTTCAAATACATGCCGTCTACTGATAGAGATTCAAACTCACATCCTGACTGAGTTTAAGCCTCTTAGGCCCTCTCTCAAGATCAAATTTATTCAAACCCACTCAAAGAGATTGAATCAGAGGATTTATTACACTTGTTCTTATAACAGTTATACAGAGATAGTACCAATTCTTTGATATAAATACAAAAATTCAATTTATTACTCAATTTCTTGTCTAATTTATTGTAGGCTTGAAATTTGTATGTTACAAATTTTTGGCACGCTCGGTGGGACAGTCTCTGCCTCTCATCTCTTTCTCCAAACCACAAACTCTATACTTTCCCAAAGACGATATGACTCTAAAGAACGCCATCCCTCAACCTTCAAGGAAAGCTGTCCGATCCACATATCAAGGATCAACAATCGCTAGCGTTATGTCTGGCGGGGTTATGACGCAAAGTATGGCAAAAGCTGCTGCTGTGATTGCTATAAAACAATCAGTTGGGACTGTCCCGTCACAGTCTCGCGGGATCTCAAGCCTCGACTCCAACTTACCTAAAAGAGTCAACAAAGTCCTCTTGCATCCCCTTGAAGCAAAAATCTATTGCACGTTTCAAAATGCACCCGACAATATGTCAAGAGGTGGCCGAGCTCCAAACTCAGGCAAACCCCACCTTCGAACCTTTCGGTGAAGAAGATCATGGCTATACTAGCAGTGACTCCTCACCGACATCGCCAAGACAGTTGGTCGCTGAATCGGAGACCGAATCTGCCAATTCTGTTATTATGCCAGCCATGGTGACGAAGGCGACCAACGTAGAAGAACAGCTCGCAGATATGAAGGAAACATTGAAGAGGCTCGCTAAAGAAAACCTAGAGAAAGATGCTCAAATCAAGCGCCAAAGTGAACAGATTGCTACTCTGATGAAGAAGCTGGAGAAGCAGTTATTCGAATCTTCTAGCAAAGGCTCGGATGGAGAAGAGTCTGATAAGGAGTCTAATCGCGACGAAGACTCTGATGACAAGCGTATGAAGAAGAAGGAGTCCTCATTGGCGTCGATGTCTACTGAACAGATTCAAAGCCTGATCGCGAATGCTGTTAAAGCCCAATTAGAGGGAGGATCTTGCAAGACGCATCTGTACACAAAACCTTATACAAAAAGGATCGATGCTCTTCGCATGCCTCATGGATACCAGCTCCCTAAGTTCAACCAATTTGATGGTAAGGGCAATCCCAAACAGCACGTCGCCTATTTTATTGAAACGTGCAGCAATGCTGGCACCGAGGGAGACAGATTGGTGAAGCAGTTTGCTTAGTCTCTCAAAGGAATCGCCTTTGATTGGTACACGAACCTGGAGCCCGAGTTTATTAATAGTTAGGAACAAATGGAGCATAAATTCCTCAACAGGTTCTATAGTACCCAGCGCACTGTTAGTATGACGGAGTTGACAAATACTAAGCAGTGGAAGGATGAGTTGGTCCTTGATTAAATCAACCGTTGGAGATCTCTCAGCCTCGAATGCAAAGACCGTCTGTCCGAGACCTCCGCCGTCATTTGTGCGCTCAGGGCATGAAGCGGGACCTGCTTTTTGTCTTGCAGATAAGCAAGCCTAGGACCTTCCAAAAGCTAACTATGAAGGCACATGACATGGAAATGACGATAGCAAATCATCGCAGCAAGCCATCCTCCTCATATGAGTTCAAGAAGGACAAAGGTGAGATCAAGAAGAACTCAAAACCTTCCAAGGCACCAGCAAAGGAATCCATGGCCACTTCCATTGAGGAACCTGTATGGATTTCGGGGAAATCTAGGCCAGAAGAAAGGAAAGAAGCATCGTCGAGGGATGTTGAATTGAAGCGACCTACGTTAAAGAAGCTCCAAGAAAAGACGTACCCATTTCCTGATTCGGACTTGTCAGGGATGCTAGATGACCTACTTGAAAATAAGATCATCGAACTCCCTGAACCTGAGCGACCAGAAGAAGCTGGAAGGACAAGCGACCTGAAGTACTATCGCTATCACAGGGTTGTTAGCCATCCTTTAGAGAAATGCATTACTCTTAAAGAATGCATTTTGCAACTAGCCAGGGATGGAAAGATCATATTGGACCTGGATGACTCCGCCGGGGCCAATCATATTTCTACTGATGTGGAGTAATCTCCTCCATCGCGGCAACAAAGGCCTACTCGATCTTATCAACAAAAGAAGAGCAGCGCAATCCGCTTTCAAAGACTATTCACCATTTAGTTCGAAAGCTTGGAACCTGTCGACGTTCCCTTGACGGTTAGGGGACCGGTGACGGAAACAAATTCCAATTCAGCCGAAGACGGAGAAGGGTGGACGCTTGTCACTCGAAGGAGGCCAAGGAATCCAAAACAAGCTCAGCCACTGCCCCTTCGCCAAAGAAAGAGGCAAGGCAGGAGGAAGACACCTTGATGTGCGAAGAGCAAGAAAAAGTCAAAGGCTAGCAAGAGATAGGAAGTTCAACCTATTGACTTACTCAAGCAGGAGCCGCTCGTTCCTATCACACTAGAGGAATTTTTCCTAGTGAAATTTTTTAAGAAGATCACTGTTAATATGACTTCGTGTTATGAGCTGGAGAATAAGGAAAATGAGGAGGAAGCAAAGTTAGAAAAACCTCCCAAAAATGATGGTGAGGCTCTAACTAGTTTAGAGACCTTATCGATCTGTGACGATTGGAGGTAAATCTTCAGCTTGCCAAAACAGATACGTCAACATATTATTGCTGCCTTGCAGCACCCAAAGTTTTATGTTGACAAGGTGAAAACTGCGGGTCAACGAGTGAAAGATGTTGCTCATTATGCTGCTTGCAACACCGCCATCATTTTTACTGATGACGACCTGCTGTTGGGCTCCAAGCCTCACAACCGCCCCCTGTTCGTCACTGGTTACATCAGGGAAAAAAATCAGACGGATCCTTGTAGACAGAGGGTCAGCTATTAACATCATGCCTAAGTCTACAATGAACGAGTTGGGGATCACAGTGGAAGAGCTTTCTAAGAGCCGAATGGTGATCTAGGGATTTAGCCTAGAGAGCCAACGCGAGATTGATATGCTCCGCCTGGAACTGATAATGGAAGACCTATCAACATCTTCGATCTTCCATGTTATTGACTCTAAGACTTCCTACAAGTTGTTGCTCGGATGCCCATGGCTTCATAAGCATGGAATAGTAGCTTCAACTCTCCATCAATGCCTCAAGTACTATCGTGGAGGAGAAAGAAAAATTGATGGGGATGCTAGGCCATTTACTAAAGCAGAGTCACATTTCGCTGATGCTAAATTCTTTGAAGAAGCTGCGGCACCTAAAGAGATGATGATATCAACGATTACCTCCACAGGTAACTCAAAAGTTACCAAGAATCCGCAAACAACCACAGAACATGATGGTGTGAAACAACAACAACAAGGCAAAGAAGACGATGAAGAAGCTAGTGAGACGCAACCCGCTAAACAAGTCACAAAACAGGTGACTGGTTCAGCAAACTCCATGACACCGATTTTGAGGTATGTTCCGAAATCCCATCGTAGGGAAGGAGAATCGCCTTTCAGTGGCATTATACATGGAAATGCAGAAGGTAAGGCTATGAAGAAGGATAGCGGGGCCAACTTGAACACCCTTAAAGAAAGTGTACCAACCGATGGTGAGCAGACACCCCCTCCCTGAGTTTGTTTCCTCTTCTAAGGCTTTGTTGAAAGAAGAAGAGGTGTTGCTGCATGCGCATACCAAGGACGGATTTGATCCAAATGCATACAAGCTTATGGAAAGAGCTGGTTATAACTTCCAAAACCCAGCTACCTTAGGGAAGGTAATTGAAGTCAAGCCTCATGGCTTCAATGATACTCAAAAAATGATCCAAGAGCAAGGAGGTTCAGTGAGTGTCACTAAAGTCGGACTTGGTTACACACAGTTACAGCTAATCAAAATCTCGGGGCGACGAAAGAACAAGCAGTTAGTCGTTCAACACATCTCCGCCGAAGAGATAGATGAGAGTGAAAAGGAGGATGATCAACCTAACAAGAGGACTTTTGTATTTGACAGATTACAATCGTCGAACTCAACAAGACGACCATCTGTCTTCACCAGAATTGATGCACAGCCAAAGCCTTCAGTATTCAATAGGATCAAGAAGGGGATAGAGCTCTCAAAGACGTCTTCCCAAAAGTTCAAAGGTTCAGTATTTAACCTCTAGGTGATACAAACGAAGTACAAAGTTCTATTCCTTCACGGATGAAACGACTTTCAACCTTGGACGTTAAGACAGAAGGTTCATTGCGAGTGAACAGCCGCACTGTGATCCTCACTGGTTAACAAAGTAACCCTGACTCGAACGAGGAGGAAGAGCAAGGTGAAATGGCTTCCTCTCATCATATTACAGGTCGAGAATGTGAGGATTCAGACTCAGAGATAGAGCTTGCAGAAACTCCTAAAACCCTTGAGGACGGGGACCAAACTACGATCGATGATCTAAAAGAACTGAATCTTGGTACCACAGATGAACCTCGCCCCATTTATATAAGTTCGTTGCTGACGCTCGAGGAAGAAAGCCAGCACTTTAATCTCCTCTCGGAATATAAGGACGTGTTCGCATGGAGCTATAAAGAAATGCCAGGGCTTAATCCCAAAGTTGCTGTCCGTCGCCTGTCCATCAAAAGGGGAGTGTCTCCAAAAAAGCAGCCCCAGCAACGTTTCCGTCCAGAGTTAGTACCTGAAATCAAAAAAGAAGTCAATAAACTAATTGAAGCTGGGTTCGTTCGGGAGATAAAATATCCAACGTGGATCGCAAACATTGTCCCCGTAAGGAAGAAAAATGGACAACTTCGCATCTGCGTAGACTTTCGGGATCTCAATGACGCATGTCCAAAGGACGATTTTCTGCTCCCTGCCACTGAACTCATGGTTGATTCGACTACGGGGCACGAGGTCTTATCATTCATGGATTGTACTACAGGGTATAATCAAATCCAAATGGCGCCAGAAGACCAGGAGACCACAGCTTTTCGCGCACTCAAAGGCATTTTCTATTACAAGGTGATGTCTTTCGGCTTAAAGAATGCGGGGGCAACATATCAAAGGACAATGCAAAATATTTTTGATGATATACTCCACAAGATGATTGAGTGTTACGTCGATGACTTGGTGGTCAAATCTAAAAAGAAATGCGACCACATTCCAGATCTTCGTAGCGTCTTCGAACATCTGCGGAAATGTCAGTTGAAGATGAATCCACTTAAGTGCGCATTTGGAGTCACTTCTAGGAAATTCTTGGGCTTTGTCATCTGCCATAAAGGGATCGATATTGACTAATCTAAGATCAAAGCAATCCAAGAAATGCCTGAGCCTAAGAATCTCAAAGAGCTTCGTGGCCTTCAAGGTCGCCTGACATATATTTGAAGGTTCATATCAAATCTAACTGGACGTTATCATCCTTTCAACCACTTCATAAAAAAGGGAGCACCTTTTGATTGGGACGAGTCATGCCACGAAGCCTTCGCAAAAATCAAGAGTTACTTGTCGAACCCTCTGGTATTGGGAGCACCAGTCCCTGGCAAGCCTCTTATACTCTACATCGCAGCTCAAGAACAATCATTGGGAGCACTGTGTGTTCAAAAGAATGAGGAAGGAAAAGAAGTAGCTCTGTACTCCTTAAGCCATACATTGGTGGGGCTGAATTGAAGTATTCACCCATGGAAAAGATCTGCTTGTCACTTGTGTTTGCCGTTCAAAAACTCAAACATTACATGCAGGCATATACAGTGCATGTAGTTTCTAAAGCCGATCCCATCGAGTACATTATGTCGGGGCGAGTCCTCAGTGGGCGGCTTGCGAAGTGGGCTGCGATCTTAAAGCAGCATGATCTTGTCTATGTGCCACAAAAAGCGGTCAAGGGGCAAGCACTGGCAGACTTCCTAACCGATCACTCAATTCCTGATGAGTGGGAGCTAAACGATGACTTATCAGGTGAAGATGTGCTCTTTGTCGATGTCCTCCCACCTTGGGAAATGTACTTTGACGGAGCTGGTGTAGTGTTTATCTCCCCTGAGAAGCATGTCCTCACCTACTCATTCATATTAACCCAATTGTGTTCAAATAATATGGCCGAGTATCAGACATTAATTTCGGGCCTTCAAATGGCTATTGGAATGGGAATCAAAGATCTCGACATCTATGGTGACTCGCAATTGGTCATCAAACAACTCCTCAAAGAGTATGAAGTCAAAAAGGATGATCTCATTTCGTATTACAGGTATGCCTCATGATTGTTAAGCAAGCTTGAAACCGTCAAGTTGGAGCATGTTCCTAGGAGTGCTAATAAGGTGGCTGATGCACTTGCAAATCTTGTAGCCACTTTGGCACCGGGGGCAGAGGAAAATATGAACGTCCCCGTCTGCCATCGATGGGTCATTACACCCATTGATGAAGAGTTTGAGGAAGACGTCAATGCAGTCAGTGCTCAAGAAGTAGATGGAGAATATTGGCGTCAACCACTCATTGACTACTTGCAACATGGGAAGCTCCCTACCGATCCAAGGCATAAGACAGAAATCCAACGAAGAGCTCCCAACGTCCTTTACTTCAACGGGACTCTTTATCGGCGTTCCTTTCTCGGCATTTAGTTGCGATGCTTGTGTAACGAGGAGGCAAGACAAATAATGGAGGAAGCACACTTAGGAATATGCGGAGCACACCAAGCATGGCCCAAATTGCATAATCGAATCAAGAGGATGGGTTACTACTGGCCTACCATGGTGCAAGACTACATTGACTATGCAAAAAGGTGCGAGCCTTACCAGTTTCATGCAAATTTTATTCATCAACCTCCGGAGTCACTCCATCCAACTGTGGCATCATGGCCATTTGAAGCTTGGGGGCTTGATGTTGTGGGCCCTATCACTCCAAAATCTTCTATTGGCCACTCGTACATCTTGGCAGCAACTGACTACTTTTCTAAATGGGTAGAAGCAATCCCACTAAGAGAGGTCAAAAAAGAAAATGTCGTTGATTTTATTCGAACACATATCANNTATCGATATGGCGTGCCTCAGTATATTATCACTGACAATGACAAACCATTTGTCAACAAGCTAGTGACCGCCTTCTGCGAAAAGTTTAAGTTTGCCCAACGCAAATCTTTAACGTACAATGCATTTGCAAATGGGCTGGTGGAAGCCTTCAATAAGACACTTTGCAACTTACTAAGCAAAGTGGTGGCAAAGTCAAAACGTGATTGGCATGAAAAGTTAGGGGAAGCTCTTTGGTCATAAAGAACCACATACAAAATGCCGACCCAATTAGCTCCTTTCACTCTGGTGTATGGGGTCGAAGCAGTATTGCCTTTGGAACTCAAAATTCGTTCACTCCGTGTCACCATATAGGAAGGCTTGACCGAAGATGAAAATCACAAGCTTCGCCTGGCAGAGCTCGAAGCCCTTGATGAAAAAAGACTTGTAGCGCAACAAAAGTTGGAATGCTATCAAGCTCGCTTATCACAGGCCTTCAACAAAAAGGCACGACCGCGTTCGTTTCAAGTTGGAGATCAAGTGCTTGTGGTAAGGAGGCCAATCATCATCCCACACAAGACTGGAAGCAAGTTCACTTCCAAGTGGGATGGCCCCTACGTGATTCGAGAAGTCTACACCAACGGAGCTTATAGGATTGTCGGTACTTACGGAGTGCGAGTTGGGCCGATAAATGGCAAGTTCCTAAAACTATACTATCCTTAATGTATTAGTATATGTAAGCTCCTAAACACGAGCTTAAACTGTTCATTCTTTCAAGTTAAACTCCATTGTACTACTCATGACCCACAAGAGTATAAACTGTGAACGACGAAAAAAACTTTTTGAGTTTTATACAACTTGTGAGTTTAAAGGAGAAATATAGAGATTTGGCAGGCTGTTAATTCATATGTTGTCATGAAGTTGATAAAATAATTGTGGAATGCAAATTACAAAGAAAATCAACTAAGACACATGTGCAACAATGAATAAAAGAAAATTTTCATCTGAGCTTTATTCAATATATGTCAAGCTTGCATCACAAAACTGCAATGAGCATTACAAATCCATCTCAAAAAAAAGAAAAAAAAAAGGGAGGTAACTATGGATCCCATTGAAAATTCTTCATATCTTCGAAAGACTCCTTTATGTAAGCCTCAGCCTTCTCCAAACTAGCTTTTGTGGTTGCATCCATCACTTCAGTGGCATTAAGTACTTCAATCTGACCCTGTAAGTCAATGACTTCCCGCTCAGCTTCTTGAAGCAAATGCTCGCTAGCCGCCACCTGAGAGCTCAACTCTTTCTGTTGATCTTCCAAAACTTGGAGTTCTTTCAGCAGCTCCTGACGCCTCGACTCAACATGCTTCAGCTCGGCTGCCTT
>NCQV01103632.1:5935-28162 GCA_002740545.1 Lophocereus schottii
TAATTTTAACTGAAAATTTCACATTTAATACTATATCTAATATAATTATCTTTTGGTCAACTTAGGCTTACTCCTTCATTTGCTCCCTGACTTTATTTCCTAGCCCATTTAGTAATGGGTTAGAATTTATGAATAGCTTAAAGTGAAAAATGAGGGGTTTTACCTATTTTTGCCATTTTGGCTTCTCTTACTTGGTTTAAAGGAGTTTCTCAGTCACTAGGCTCTTCTACACCAAACCTAGCTTTCAACATCAATTCGAATCTTCTTCATTCCATTACACTTTAGAACACCTTCTTCTTACTGCAAATTTTGAAAAATGAACACTTAATTCTTCAGGAAAGACACGCAAGAGTGTCTTGAATTGTGTGAATGTTTTGCTGATGCATCCCACAATCAGGAAAGACCATTTAAGGGTTTTTAGAGGGAATTCGATGGGATATTGATGTATGTCCCGAGGGTCTAAGCTAGAACTCAAATTAAGAGTGAAAGCTTACAAACCAAGGGAGGATGCAATCATGGGAAACCAAGGAAAAGGGGCACGTAATATGTTGGTTGTGAGGCAACAAACACGTGAAGGAGGAATGGAACTTAGAATCAAGTGATTCTAAGTGAGAATCAAAAGAGAATTTGATGTATTCTGATGAATATCTCATGGGATGGATGAAACCAAGCTATGATTCACCAAGAACACGAAGCAAACAAGTGAAAACAACACGGCATGGGGAGGCACGGCCGTGCTTGGTGGCATGGGGTGGCCGTGCCACTTTGCTGCCTAGCACGGCTAGGTGTTGTCAAAGTTCACGGTTTGAAGTGGCTTTGTGTTTAGGTGGAAAGCTAAGCCAAAGGGAATAACCTTAGCCTTGGTTAAGCGTGGGAACGGATATGTGAATGTGGGAAAGTGAAAGAGAATCAAAGTTAAGAATTACTAACTCAAGGTTAAGCTAGCAAACTCTCCTCAACTCTCTTTGAACCTTGAGAATAAACACTGAATTGGATAGAACTGAACTTGAAGAATGGATACAGAAACACCACCAAACTCAAGTTTAGGGCCCTTAACCTCAATTAGAATACAGAAACACCACCTAATTAAGAGTTATGACTAACTTGATCACCACTTAGTTTGGCCTAAACTAAGATAAGCAAGTGAAGTGTTTAAGTGTACAAAAAGCACGAAAGCACAATGCTCTCAACTTGGTTTTTGATTCAATTCTGATTCTTTTACAAAGTGGCTATGTGTTCTCTAAATAAAACAACCTAGCAAGCAGCCACACAAGCAAGCACACACACTAGCATACACCTTTAGCTTTCCTTACTAGCTAGGAAAGGTCTTAAGCACTAATACAATCTGATTTGTGCTAAACTAAGTACAAGCTTGTTTTAATGAATCTAATACATTCTAAACATGAAGTAAAACAATATGAATACTTATTATACAATTATTTACTCATAATCAAAGCTAAAACATGCTGAAGATTTGCTGAATTCCCATTGGATTGCCTGAAAAGCAAGTGTTACTTTACGGCTAGCCAATCACACGCAAGAGACACTCTTTTTGCTGTTTGTTCTTCATTGGTCTGACCTTGCCAAGGTCTTGCAGCCCATCATTGATGCTTAAGGACGTGTGCCAAGCCTTGAAGAGTGTGCCTATCCAGCTGAAGATGAGCAAACCCATGGATGAAGCAAGATAAACCAAGTACAACTGAACCGGGTTCAAGAACAGTTTCTAGCCGATTTGGGGACTAAGTTTAAGCTCACCAAAAGTGAGTATGAATTGGTTTTCAGGTCATAGGGGATAACTTCGGGATGTGTAAACCCCCTAACAAAGAAATCAAGGTGATGACATGTTTAAGTAAGGTAATTAGGCTTAAACAATTTACCGCATAGATTAGAGCCTAAGCTGACCGGTTTGGGAAAAGTCCTTGATCTTTCATCCTCTTGTGGGTATGATTGAAAACTAATGCTTGGATATGAAAGTAGACATTTTGAGGATTCCAAAAAGTTAAAATTCTAAGACTCAAACCATCATTAAGCTTATGAAATCACATAACCAAAACCGGGCAAGTTCTGGTTGAACTGGGTAGTTTGTATATCTTGGGTTTTTTAGTTAATTTGAGAGGGTAAATGAAGCCCAAATGGGATGAAACTTGTTTTTATGTAAATTTGACTTCTTAAACTTCAATCCCAATGCAAAATATTGAAGTTAAATCTTAAAGGGGTTTACGTAATTAACCTCTCAAAACCGGGTTTACTGCTGGAAGCAAACCATGACCTACTGTTTTAGGTCCTAAACAAAATAAGGATGATTTATTCATCCTTTAATCACCAAAATGAATTTACCTAGCTTAATTTGATTCTTTAAATCAAGGGGCATGGAGGGATCTACATCAGATATGATCTATCTGTTGATGATAATAATTGAAATTAGGCTGAAAGCTACAACAATAATGTATATGTTTTGAACAGCATAAATCTATGCCCAATGCTTTAATATTGATCCTCCATGACCGAAAAGCTTTATGTAAGAGCCCCTGAAGGAGTTTCACAAAATTTTCAAGGTGCATTTTACGTTTGACTTCAAGCTTCGCCTTTTGTCTTTCCACAAGAAGTTGTTGGGCTACTTAAGTTTGCGCTTTGCTAATTTGCACCCAATTTCATTACCAACATTGTTACATGCAAGCTTATTTTCCATGTGCAAGGCGAGAAAACCATGGTGGATGAATTTATTTACTTCACTAGCTTCAGAAGTCTCCTAGTGGATACAAATTCTGAGGTATAAACAATGAGGGTATCCTTCCCAATAAGTCGTTGAACATCTAGTCTGGCTCTTTATCCAAGATATCTCTAAAGAATGGCCCTTCCTAATTATTTATATGCTGAGCCTTGATGGCCTAACTAATTTAGGGTGTGGAAAAAAAAAATAGTTGATCTTGATGGCCATCTACAGGTCATATGTTGCTGATCTTTAGGAAGGAAGGGTTGTTAAACTTCTAGGTCATGTACAAATCTTAGGTATCCTCTTCGTATTCCTGAACTTTATAAGTTTTTTATTTTAATTTAATTTTTGCTTACCCACTGGCTTCCTTCTGACTGCAAGCTTGCTATGACTACTACAACCTCCTTTATGACGAAAATAGGGAGAAGGAGAAATATGGGTAGAAGAAGACAGTCAAGCCTTTCACAGCAAAGGCCCTCCTAAGGTTAAAGATTTCCTTAATGGTCAGATGAAAGGTAAAGACAGAAAGGTCAGGTGTCATTAAATCAAGAACGAATAAAAGAACCTTCCCATTAGCAATGGGGAGAACCTAATATCAGTGCTACTTAGCTTAGTGATGATGGTGAACTGGCTCTAAATTGCCTTCTTTGTGATAAAAAAGCTATTACAACTAACAGTCCTCCCCCAGTAGGCCGGAAAAGGACTTCTCCTATCACTAGAAATAAAATTAGTGGCGAGAAGATTCCCACTCATTTAGGGTTTTGCAAAGCAAAAAGTGGAGATCATAACCCCTTTATCCATTACTCCCATCAACACCTTTTCCTTAGCTTCTTCAAATGAAGTTAGGGGTGTCACAGTTGCCTCTTATTGGAATTAGTGATGATGCTTGAAAGATTTTCCATTATGCCCTTTTCAATATTATGAGGGTTCTCCTCGAGGTTCCTTCAATAATGCCAATGCTTATGATTCCTCATTTTGATTCTCCCACCTCCTCCAAGTAGATTTCATTAGAAAGTGGATGAATAAAAGGTTTAATGAGATTTCATCCTCCAAGGATGTGATCTGGTAGCCAGTTTTACACCTCAAAAGAGGAGTGGTGAAATCTCTCAAAAGAAAGGATGATCTTTGGCTTTTCTCAAAAGAACGGCTTCAAAAAGGTAGTTTTGAATAGCTTATGAATCATCTCCTCCCCTTCTCTAAGCTATAGCTCATTTTTAGGAAGCTCAAGAGGCTAGGCCTATTGCTCTTGTTTATAAATTGGAATCTTTCAAGGCTACAAATGCTCTTCTATGGACCTAACTTTAAGTATCTTAGGACGCCTTGAAGAAAGTTCTATTTGAGAGTACGGATTGAAAAGAAAGGCAAGACAAGGAGCAGAAAATTAGTCTCTTCTACAGAGCGAATGTAACCAAGATCTGGGCCATTTAGTTTCCTAACTTCCTAAAAGAGGCATAGGCTAAAGCTATTTACAAGAAAGGAAGATAACTAACTGATCAATATCTTGCAACCAAAGCTTGTAGATTTCTTTTCATTTAATAATGTTTGTGAATTTGAGTCTTGGGTGCTTTATCTAACGAAACATTTGTAAGTTGTCTCAAGTCCTAATCGACCCTCATAGAATCTTACTCTGAATTCTCTAGGTGAATCTCTCATATTAATCATAGATATTTTGGTCCTGCTAAGCCTTGATTCAGTTTTAACTAAACTTGTTGACTTCTTCCACGCATGCATTATGCTTTCTATGCACTTTCCTCGTTCACATATAAATGATACAGGATAAGAGATCTAAAACATTGTTTTATTAATTCATATGACTTAACGCGTTAATACTAGGAAGAAACAAAATTCAGAGCCTATTTTGAGAACAAAAACATTGTATAGTATATAACAACCTCAAAAGGTTTTCTAGATATCTCTCTTATGCCTGCTAGCATGAGAAGTTTGTTGATATTTGGGAAGGCACTTTTCCTTCTTTTATTCTGAACTCTTAGACTGGTCATGCGAACTTCTATATATACTAGCTTTCTCATTGTGTTTCTTGATTGTTCTAGGCTAGAGCTAGATCTTTAGCTCTTCTGAAGGATATTTTGCTCTAGAAGCTTCATTCACTATTCATTATCACAGTGAAGTTGTGTTTTTCGCAATGGGTTTTTTACACTTCTTTGCACTCTTTTAATCTTCTACTATTTTTCATATAATCCATCATTAGCAATGTAGTACTTATCTAAATTATAGTTAATAAGTGTTGCTCTGAAATAAATTAGGAGTGGTCTTCTCACAATTTTATTTTAGTCAGAAGGCACATCAATGACTACGTTGTTTACCAATGTCAGCTGAGTCCTACCCTTCTAGGCCCCCACCTTGATAGGCTGCTTTATCATCCGCTTAAGATATATGACGTGTCATATGTGACCATCTAGTGGGTATAGTATTAGAATAACATCCCTGGCCATTTTTCAGATAAGCTTATGAAAATAATTATAAAACATGGCACATATGGAACTTCCAATGTCTACCAATGCATTATCAATTATGTGGTTATCCATTATCAACATGATTACTGGAAAGTCAATGTATGACCTCTACATAGGTTGACCACTTTTAAAGGATGCCTTAGGTGGAGTGTGCATAGCTATCAATTCCACTCCTAGATCTATCTAATGTAGAGTTCTTAGGTGACATTTGAGAACCCCTTCTAGCAAACATGATAGGGGTGCCCCCTCTAAGATCAATTGCATGGAGTCCTTAAGGGGTGTGTTTGTAGAGTCACCTTTTTCTTCCTTTAATCTACGTGCTTTATCTTCTTCTGAGGCCAGACCTTGAGATACGTTTCTATTTTTTTTAAGTAAGCTAGATCATGTAATGCCTTATCCATGTCCTAATAGCACTATCTGACATGCCTAAAATCCTTATAGAAGGCACAACATTTATCCTTATTTTGTTCTAAGTGCCTTTCTTGAGTGGTATAGGGGCATCCATAGCATACACTCCTTCATTTCCATCGCGATTTCACTCCTCGAGTGTTAAAGATAGATTTTTTCTTGAAAGCTATTTTGTTCTTTGGTTTTTGATTCTTGGTAGGCCTTTTCTCTTCTCTCCCAGACACCTCCGTAGTGGTGCAATTCCTTATTATGATAGCCTCTAATTGTATGTAACTTTCTGCCATCATTAGTGCCTCCTCTAGGGTGGCTGGTAATTCTATGATTCATTTCTTAGTGACGCCTTTGTGCCTAACCCCATGAGCATATGAAATTAAGGTCACATGTGGCTTATGGTCTTCTATAAAGATCTCTTATGATTCAATCTTTCCATACATTCAGCCATCGACTCTTGGTCTCTCTAGTTCAACGTCCTTACTTTTGTAGTTAGCTTTGGGTTCTCTCGCTTTCAAAGAAGTTCTTCTACAGTTAATGGAAAATAATTCAAAGTTTTGATGGATCTTGGGGGCAACCTGTTGAATTAGACCTATACCACTACTATAGCAGTAGTAGGGGAGTATCTGTACATCACTACCTCTGAAGAGATGCTCGCTGATATATTTAGGTCTGATGTGTATTAAGACATTCTTGTGCATCATTGATCCCATCAAAGTATCCTATCGATAGCTCTTTGATCTTATTTGGGAAAGTAGCCTTCCAACTCTATGCCAAAGTGTGCCTTGATTTGTGGATGACCTGTTAGTGGAGCGCCTCAATTAAGGGTTCTCTTAGCATTTTCTTTTGAATGCTATTGAGATAATGCAAGTCTTATATAGCTTATTGTCTCAGGTTATGAACAATCTGTATAGTCTTCTTCTTAATGACGCCTACCTTAATAGGGCCTCTTGTACGAGGACTATTCTTGCTCAACCCTTCTACCAATTAAGGTTTCCCTCAACTCTTCAGTGGTGTTGCTCTAATACCTTAAAGGCCTCTTTTTAGGATCTATTTCTTATGAATCATTAAGAAAGAGTTGCTTCTGAGTTCTAGTTCTCCCTACCCTGCCTTTGATGGACAATTTCTTAGAGACAACCTTGTATGTCTTCGTTTAGCCAATTAGGCACTTATCTAACTTTTTTTACCATAAGGGATATAGCTTCATCCACCCTTTACTTGGTCGTCTTCCCTACTACCTTGAAAGTATTATCAATTTGTTCTAAGGTAGTGTGTACTTAGGTGTAACACCCAAAAGATTCCTAGTATACCACAAAGAAGAGAATGAATCCTTTTTAAGAAAACATTCAAAAATTTAATGCTAGGCATACTAGAAGACATGAGGCTCAAATAGGTTCCAGTTTTTCTAGTCAAACCCAGGAATGGTAAAATTTAAAAAATGCATAAGATAATCTCTTAGTTAAACTTTTCCTTATATTGGCTTAACAACCGTAAAAGAACTCTAGGAACTAACAGTCCAAAGAAAACCGCATAAAAAATTAAGGGCATAAATAATTATTTAAATGTTGAATGCTTCATTAATTCTGCTTATAAGTAAACATCGCCACTATATCGCTTCCCATTCTCTGCCAGACTTCCCATATGAAAGCAACTGAGTTTCATAATGAGTTTTTTATTCCCATAAAAATTACATAATAACACGAAATTTTAAAGAAATAGCACATTATAATAAGGATATCCTTAAAAAGTTAGGAAACATGAAAATTGAAAAAAGAAAAAAGAATAAAATGAACACCAAACAAAGATCAAACTCTTACACTTCTGGTAATGAGCTTCATACTAACAAAAATTCCCTTGAAATCTAACCTAATACAGTTACAAAAAAAAGTACTCAGATTTTTATAAATGAAAAGAGATTTTGAATGGAACACATCGAGTTATTCGGGAATTCAGGGGGTTACTCGCCCACATGAATAAACAATGCATCATCTTTACAACGTTGCTTTACGGTGACTAGTTGTATACAAGAGAGATTGCGTGAGTCATTCAGCAAGACTGGAAACCTGAACTGGGTGTACGGCTATCGCTCGACTAGAATTATAACTAGATATGCTATCCATTGCATACAGTGCATTCTTAAGGGAAGCACTTTCTAAAAAAAACGCACTTATATGGCCCTATTTCAAAACTTATATTTTGACAAAGTATCACAATGCCTGTATTTTCAACAGTTAAAGTAAAGTTTTCCATATGTACGACCTTACAGGAACATAACTTAGTGCAACATTAAACATGAAGCAGCAAAAGTAACCAGTGATGTGGGCTAGACAAACCACAACCATTTAGTGATTGAGGGTTCCGAAACAAAGCAACGTCAGCCCCAATTAGATCTAGGAAATGCGTTATCTTCTCAACTTGTTCCTTTTTGTCTTGAGCTCAACCTATAATATGAATAACTTACACTAGTGAATTAACATAGAAGGCTAATTCCCTAGTCCTGCTCTAGGGCTCATTCCAACCCCTTTCTAAACATTCTTAAATCTAATTTCATCCTGTGCTTGGTTGCCCGAGCCTAAAACTTACTGGACTATTTGACCATCCTATTCAGGTTTTAGGCTATGATGTAGTACTAACTTTAAAGTTCTATAAAAAAAATCATGCGTACACCTAATTGGATCAAAAGACTCCAATATGACTCATTAAGGTCTACCCCAAAATTGTTGTCACCATTTGAGCGAAATTCCTAGCCTAACTCCATTAAAACTAGCAAAAAAGTTCAAGGCATCACTTTAAGGTTATAATTACTTAGTTTTGGAAATAACACTTTGCCTTCCTCTATACAACTCCAAACTTCATTGACTCAAAATTTTAGTGTAACTAGACATCCTCTTGTATAACATACCCAAAATTGATGACGAGACACCTTCCCTACTATTCCCAGTAGTTCATGTAAGTTCAACAAATTTTCAAGATCAATTCCAGCACACTGCAGCCATAGTTTCCAATTAATTTACAAGATCGATTCAATTAATGTAATAACGAATTCTTATTTTTGGGTCCTTGTTCATAAAAGAAGTGTGTTATAGTAAAATTCCCAAACTACTAGAGAATCCAGATCTATAAAAAAAATTTTCAATAATTTGGTTACGTTGTTAAACGGAGAGGCTTCTTTCCTTCCTCCAAAAAATTCTCGGTTCCTTGCTTCTACCCTTTATTGACCCCAAATCACATAACATTAAAACTCCAGAGAAGAGGATATGGAATTACAAAAGAAATTGAAATTGATCAAAAACATAGTCTTTTCCTTTTGTTATAATGAAACAAAGTAAAGGAGATGGGTTCTTTTCGCTTACCAATGAATCTTTAATCCTTCACAGGGAAGAAGAAGAAGCATTTAATCCTCGTATGAGGCAAAAGGAGGGTAGCTGTATGGGGTAAATGGAGGACATGTGGAAATCATTTGTTTTGCTATGGTTTAGGAGAGATGAGTAAATAAGTGATGCGGTTTAAAAAGAGCAGAGATTTTTTGTTTTTTTCCCTGCATAGGTGGTCCGCTAAGAAAGGTATTCTCTGATATTTTTTAATTTTTTTCCTCTTCCTTAATAAGGTTAAGAGTGCCAAACCCTAACCTAGTTACGGTCAGACTTATGCGACTTGACCGACAGGACAAATATGTTACTTTTTCTCAGGACCGCGTATGACTCAACTATACACTCCATTTTTACTCTGCCAACTAACAACCTGTTCTAACAGTTGAGTTCGAGTGCAGCGTGAATAATACATGTTATCACATCAAGAAAAACAAAAAGAATTTTTCTAAATAGTAAATTCATTGAATTTCCTAATTTTGAGAATTTTTCTAAGTAATTTTTTTTCCAGGGGTTTTATATTCTACACCCCTTAAAAGGAGTTTTGCCCTTGAAACTCGAACATACCTATGATATGAGAAGCTGGGGATGCTTCTCTCTCTCATGTTCACCTTAGGTTCCCAAGTAGCGTCAGCTGTGGTGTGGTTAGCATAAAGCACCTTTACTAGCGGTATATTTTTCCTACACATGACCTTTTCTCTTTTATTCAAAACTTCTATTAGTTGCTCCTCATAGGTAAAATCTTTCCATAGTTGGCTAGGATCTACTTCGACCACATGTAATGGGTAAGGGATATACTTACATAACTCTGACACATGGAGCACATTATGAATCTCGATAAGTCAGATGGGAGTTCTAGTACATAAAAAATAGACCAATTCATTCTGTCACCTGATAAGGACCAACATATCTTAGGGTTAATTTTCCCCTTGGCCAAAGCGCATTACTCGTTCCACTGGCGATATTTTCAGAAGGACTTGGTCATCCACCACAAATTCAAACGGGCGGCACGTTTGGTCAGCATAACTTTTTTGTAAACTCCAAGCTGCCTTCATCTAAGCTTTGATTATCGTGACTTTCAGGAACATGTCTCGTAGCATGTCTACTGCTACCAAAGGAGTGCTATCAATATCACTCTAATACAGCGAGATACGACACCTCCTACCATATAGGGCCTCATAAGGTGTCATTCTTATGCTCGCCTAATGACTATTATTGTACGAGAGCTCCATAAGGAGCAATTGCTTATCCCCAGTACCCTTCAAATCTAGGGTATAGGCTAGCAGCATATCCTCCAGGGTCTATATTGTTCTCTCTACATGTCATGCCTAGTAGGATGGAAAGCTTAGCTAAAATTCAATTTGGTCCTAAAAACTTCATATAGTTTTCTTTCAAAACCCTAAATGGAATTGGGTGTCGCTATCAGACACGGTGTCAGCTGGAACTCCGTGTAGACAAAGTACTCCATCGAGTATGGCTATGCCAGCTGTGTCAAAGTGCAAGTGTTACAAATGGGTGGAAAATGTGCTATCTTTATCAAGCTATCCACTACGAACCTGACCCAATTCTTCCATCGTAGGGTAACAAGTAACCCTACTACGCAATCCATCGAACTTGATTCCCACTTCTAGTCTAGTAATTTCAGATGTTGAAAGGGTCTGGCTTGCTATTGTTACTCTATCTTTACCTTTTGATAGGTATGACATTAACTCATGTATTGTACCACCTCTTGTTTCATGTTACTCCACCAAAATGATTTCTTCAAATCCTTTTACATCTTGCTCCTACCTGGATGTATAGGATAAGGGGTGTTATATATAAGCTTTATCCAAATTAAATATCTTGAGTTCTCTAGGATTTAGTACAAAAACCCTCCTTTGGAATCTCAAGAGGCCATCTTCTTGGCCACAAACCCTATGGCCTTCCCAGCCATCACATCCACTTTCATTTTCTCCATTTGGACATCAGATTGTTGTACCTAATGGATCTCCTCTAGTGAGGTTGGCCTTAGCTCTAAAGCGATGGATACAAGACAGCATCTTAAGATATGGTAAGGACTATGACTTACATTATCTGCTATTATATTGGCCTTATGACAGTGATATTGAATATGTAAGTTATAATCCTTTAGGAGTTCAAGCCAATGCCATTGTCAAAGGTTTATCTCTTTCTGGGTGAATATGTACTTGAGATTTTGTCGATCAACAAAGAGTCTATAGGTGGCACCATAAAGGTAATGTCTCTATATCTTCAGTACAAACACCAATGCAACTAGTTCCAAATCATGGGTAGGGTAGTTCCTATCATGAAGCTTTAATTGACAAGACATATATGGCATCACCTTATCACATTACATAAGTACACACCCTAACCCTTGTTGTGATGCACTGCTAAAAACCTCAAACCCCTTACTACCTTCTGGAAGCCTAAGGTTGGGGCTAAGGTTAATCTTCTTGTCAACTTCTAGAAAGCATCTTAACACTTAAGGGTACAGTTAGACTTCACGGCCTTTTTAGAGGTGTTGGGCAAGGCGCCTATAAGTTTGAAGAATTCCTTTATGAATTGCCAATAAAATCCAACCAATCAAAAACATTATGTACCTCAGTTAGGTTTATAGGACGACTATTCATGATGGCTTCCACCTTTTGAGGGTTCACCCTGATCCCTTCAGTTGACACTACATGGCCCAAAAAGGCAACCATTTCTTGTCAAAACTCACACTTTGACAATTTAGCATATGGGGCCTTGGCCCTTAGTGTCTCTGGAGTTAACCTTAAATGTTCCATGTTTGTCGAGGTTTTTAGAGTATACTAGGATATTATCTATGAATGCCACCACAAATCGATCAATGTATGGCTTAAATACCCAGTTCGTCAAATCCATAAAAGTTGATAGGGCATTGGTGATGCCAAAGGGCATCTCAACAAACTCGCAGTGCCCATATCATGTGAAATGTTGTCTTATGAATGTTACCTTCTTTTATCCTTAGTTGGTGGTAACCTAACCTTAAGTCTAACTTCAAAAAGGTTTCTACTTCCCTTAGTTGATCAAAGAGATCACTAGTCCATGGGAAATGCTATTGATTTTTAATGGTGACTTCATTCAACCCCAGTAATCCACACGTATTCTCAAACTACTGTATTTTTTCTTGATAAATAACATAGGAGCCTCCCCATGGTGAGGTAATCGATCAAATGAGTCCTTTTTCAACCAACTCTTCCAACTGCACCTTTAACTCATTGAGTTCCACTAGTGCTAGGCATTGTGGGGCCTTAGATATGCAGTTAGCGCAATGGGCTAGGTCTATGCTGAACTCTACCTATTTGAGTGGAGGCAACCCTGGCACATCCTCATGGAAAATATCAGGAAAATCTCTCCACCACTTGTGCATCCACTAGAGGTGTCCCTCCTACCCGTGCACTGATTAGAGTGGATAGATATGCTCCGCACCCTCTGGTTAATAGCTTATGCACTTTGATTACTGATACCACTCGTATCCCAGCCTTATAAGGTACTAAGGGGTGTCACTTTTTCTCTAGCATGAACCTTCACCACCAACACGATAAGGATGGTTGTGTACTTACTAATGGCTATCTCCACCCTAGTCCCACTTACAAGTAAGGTCTTCTCTTTTGTGTTTCCCACCACAAGTTTTTTTATGTAAAGTTAAGTTGGAGCTGAATGGGTAAATGTCCACTTCCTACATGTAGTTTAAAAGAATAGGCATTGGATATGCCATGATCCAGGGCATTCCTATCACACTCCTAAGGCCTTCCTTGTTACAAATAACATGAATTTATAGGAAAAACATCACAAATAACCACATCCTCGTATTCTTCTACTAAAAATAGTGTTAAAGTCTTACTTAAAAATAGTTACGTCACTTATCTTCGTGAGCCATTACAGTGTATATGGTCTGGATTGCTCAAGAGTAAGTAGGTTGAGCTTGTCAATCATCTCAGTGGCGGCTATGTTTGTACAACTTCCTCTATCTATGATTAGGTTGGAGGTTTTATCTCCCAGCTGGAATCTAGAGTGGTAGATTTGTTCTCTTAATAGCCTTCTAAAGGGCTTACCTGGGTATGAAATGCCTTCTTAATCATTAGCATCTCTCCTCTTCAGGCAAGAGGTAGAAGGGCTCTCCCTTCTTGTTAGATTCTTCTTCATTACCTATCTTTTATAAACTTGCTCCAATTACTATTGATGAGATAGTATTTCCTTGAGTTGTAATTCAATTTGACTCCTTAGACTTTGATATCGTTCTGGAAATGAGCTAGTTGTGTACTTATGGGTTCAAGATAGATTATGAGGACCTTAAGGTTATTTCAAGGGATCAATGACGGAGAGAAATATGTTTTATGGGCAAGAGGGGAAATACCATGTCCGTTAAATTCTATTATGAAAGCAAGTGATCCCCTATGTCAAGGATATTAGGAATTGGTGTTGTGCTATTAACACTCAACCACAGGAAGAAGAAGCAGAAGATTTTCTTGTAGTTTTTTAATTTAGAGATGTTTGCATAAAGAGTTACTGGGACTATCCCGTAAAGAGAAATTAATTTTGAGATTGAATTAATCCTTGATGCCCAACGTATCTCCAAAGCTCCATATAATATGGCCCTAACAGAGCTTAGAAAACTGAAGATTCGATTAGATGATCTATTACAAAAGGGATTTATCAGAGCAAGTGTCTGACCATGGAGTGCCCTAGTTCTATTTACGAAGAAGAAAGAAGGAGCCTTCAGGATGTGTGTCGGTTACAAGGAGCTGAACAAGATCACTGTCAAGAACAATTACCCATTGCCCCAAATAAATGGTCTATTTTCTCAACTATAAGGTGCAGGAGTCTTTTTCAAGAATTATTTGTGATCAGGACACCATTAACTTAAGATTTTACCCGAAGATATTCCCAAACCGCGCTTAGGACCAAGTTTGATCACTATGAATTTACCATGATGCCTTTTGACCTGACAAATGCCCCTATGGCATTTATGGATCTTACGAATAGAATTTTCAGGCCCTATTTGGGCCAATTCAAGGTGGTATTCATAGTCAACATCTTTATTTACTCCAAGGACAGAAACGAAAGCATTACTCATTTGAGAATGGTGTTACAAACCTTGAGGGAACATTAATTACATAGAAAATATAAGAAACGTGAGTTCTTGTTAGAAGAAGTGGTATTTTTAGGACATGTGGTTTCAAAGGAAGGGATTAAGGTTGATTTAAAGGTGGTGAAAGAAATTATGGAGTGTCCAAGGCTCACCAATATTATTGAGATCGAAA
Source organism: Lophocereus schottii (assembly GCA_002740545.1). Classification (NCBI taxonomy): domain Eukaryota; kingdom Viridiplantae; phylum Streptophyta; class Magnoliopsida; order Caryophyllales; family Cactaceae; genus Lophocereus; species Lophocereus schottii. The sequence goes on from NCQV01103632.1 coordinate 20,175, forward strand.
ACTTTTCTGATTTAGCAGGGTATTATCGAGTTCGGGAAGGATTTGTCAATGTCAAAGATCATCTTCCCTGATCAATTTGTTGAAGAAAGCTACAAGTTAGTAAGAAGATAAAGTGGTAACTTATACCTCCCAATGGTTCAAGCCTTATGAGAGAAAAACACCCTACCCATAACCCAGAACTAACGGTTGTGGTTTTTACATTGAGAATTTGAAAACATTACTTATATAGAGTATCTTGTAATATTTACATTAATCATCAATGTTTGAAGCATATGTTGACTCAAAAAGAACTCAATTTATGACAAAGGCGTTAATTGGAGTTGCTGAAAGATTATGACCTGTAGATCCAATATCAGCCAGAGAAAGAAAATGTTGTGGTAGATACCCTGAGTATATCTTTAGAGGGCCTGAAAACTATTATTCAATTAGTGTCACATCGGTAAGAAAATGACCAAATATCATCACTTAATTTATCATACAGCCCTCTGTAATAGAGGAAATTCGAAATACTTGGCGAGTCAAAAGACTAAGCCAACTATATGTTAAGGAGATAGTTTAATTCCATGGAATTCCAACCGATATAATTTCAAGCTTGTTTTAGCAAGCACTTTAAAGAGCCTTTAGAACCAAATTGAGTTCTACTGTTCTTATCATCCTCAAATAGATGGGCACACTGAAAAAAAACCAAATCTAATTCTAAGAAACATGTTGAGAGTTAGTATACTAGAGGTCCAAGGGATATTGGGAAGATGACTTATCATTGATGGAATTTTCTTATAACAATGGTTACCAGTTTCCCATTAAAATGGCCATTAAAGCTCTATATGGAAGAAAATGTAGCACTCTTTGTACTAGAGCAACTTAGATGAGACAATGACCTAGGACCAACATTTTGCATTCAAAGAAGGCATAAAACCCCTAGCAGTCAATGTTATGGAATTGCTAGCATAGAAAAATTCACATGAAACATCAGGGAAAAATGACAGCAAACATTGCCAACAAAATCATTTTTGGGGTAATAAAGATCATCTTCAGCACTCGATGAGATGACAGTCATTAGGAGACTCTTGAAAATGGATTATTGGAGCCGACAAAAAAGCTATGCTTACAAAACTAGGAGTCCTCTGGAGCTTCAGGTAGATGATAAGGTTTTTCAGAAAGTTTCGCTAACTAAGGATATCAGGCGGTTAAACTACGAGCTAAAGTAAGATTAAGATCTGTTGGACCATGCAAGTTTATTGAAAGATTCAATCCCATAACATGCCGACTAGATCTACTTAAATAACTCAAACACATGTACAACGTGCTTCTTGCCTCACAACTCAAGCAGTATATTTCAGATCCTGACCACGGTCTCATAACCAAACCCATTACGGTCACTAACGGTGAAGTGTTTGAAGAGCACCCAGTCCAGATACTACATCTCAGGATTAAGCAGCTAAGCATCAGGTAGATACCTTTAGTCCAAGTACTTTGCGCAAATCATACCTCCTCTAAAGGTGTTTGAGAAACTGAGGAAGAAAACGAAAGCCAAGTACCCACACCTATTTAAGGCAATCTTGCATATTTGTGACAAAGTCCTTAAGTTTCGAGGAAGAAACTCTTTAAGGGAGGAACGCTGTAATTGACCAACCATAAATCATGTTTATTTATTTGATTAAGTCGTGTTGTTATTTTTTTCTCTCACATTTAATTATCGCATTTCATTTAAGCCCCCACTTTGCAATTCTAATTTTAGTAGTCACAAAATTTCGAGTGAATCGATAGTAGGCCCTAATATATATAATTTAAGAGGTTAGATTATTTTTCATAGCATCATAAAAATTTAATTTCGAGCTATAAAAAATTTCAATCGCATAAAGTATATTTTTCGGGTGCAAACTCATTTTGGCCCAATTCCGGCCCGACAAGCTATTACTTCATTTTACTTGACTAAGCACCATTGAATGTGCTTAATTTTCATTGGCTTAAGCTACTTTTGCTAGATATAAACTCAACCAAGTAAAACTTTAGATCATTTTCATCCAAGTAAAAGACTCAAAATATCAAGCAAGCAAGCAACACTACTCTTTCCCTCTCCTCCTTTTTCTAGTTCAAAGTGAGTAAACCCTAACTCTATCTTCTTGATTTTTAGTTTTGATTCTTGTTTGTCTTGGTTTTGGTTGTTGATCATATTGGATTGGTAGAATCAAGGGTTATTTTGATGTTTTTAATTGATTGGATAAGCACGAAGCATGCTAGGGTCGAGGGGTCTCCGTGGCCATGCAAGCTTAAGTTAAGGTGTTGGATTTGATTGTTTTATCTTTGATTTGCTAATCTTTAAACCTATTGATGATGATGATGATGGAGTGTTTGGGGATCTTGAGAAGGTACCAATGTTTTGTGTTAGACATAAGCAGGGGTCTGGTGATTATGAGTGGTTTGGATTATTATTCGCATCAAGCATGTTATTTATATAAACGTTGGTGTAAAATGAACCTTGGATGTGTTTTAACTTGAAAAAAAGAATGGCATGGTGGGATTTCTGCAAAAAGGGGTGAATTATGGAAATTCCCCAATTGATTTAAAAGTGTTTATTTGTTTATTTGTGCTAGCAAAGGTGATTATGTGTGTGTTTGGAGTGATTTTGTAAAGAGAGAAATTAAAAGAAATATGTAAAGATAATTATGAATTATTTTGAGGTAAAATGGTTATGTAAGATGATGAGAAGAACCAAGTATTGTTTACTGATCTTAAGGATTGATTTCAGAGGGAAATCATATGGAAAACAAGGGGTGAAAACATGGACAGTAGGCTGCGAACAGACTTGAAACACGGGTGGATTTACGAGCAAACTGGTACTATCTTTGCTGTCACAAAATTGTGATTTTTGGGCGGTAGATAGATCAATGAGTTATTTCTAAATGCCTTTTGAATCACCTCATTCCAAATTCTGCAGAAAAAGTTATGACTGTTTTACTAAGACGGTGTAGGATAGACCCCAGTTGTGCACAGTTGCAATTAAGCCCAATTGTTACAACCGTGTTGTAGTAGTTGGGTTTTGCACTGTAAAGGAAAGTGTTGCAAGGCTTCTTAAGCTTTTCATATTAGGATTCTAGGTCTGAATTTGAGGTCAAGAGTGAAAGATATGAATTTTCTGAGGTGAACCTCGAAAGGGTATTAAAATGTAGCGAGATGGTGAACTAGTAATGTGGGAGCTTAATCAAAAGTTTCTCAATAATTATGCTTATTACAAAAAAAATGCAAAGTTTAGAGAGTTGAACAAGTTAAATGGGCATGAGAATAAAATTTGAGAAATAGGGAGAATCAAGAATCAAGAGCAGTGGTTATCAATCCTAATTGGTATGATACATTACATTCCTCTTGCCCTTAAACCTTTATTATCAATCTCAGAGATATCAAAAAACCCATATTCCATTTATAACCATCAAAGCTTCCATTTTTGCTCCACACTATTTTACCTTGAGTTAAATTACCTTAATTTATTTGGTTTTCGAAACATGTTGGTGTAAGTCATCTTATATTGAATTACTTGCTTTACAAATGCCTTCTGATTATCAATTTTCTATTAAAGTTATAAATTATGGAACGAATGCAGTTTACTAACTCCATATATTTACAACTACATTTCTCAAGCAGAACTGGGGCTAGTCTATCATTTCCCACAGTGCATAAATATTATCAAGTGATATTGCATCTTAAAGACTTCAAGTACGTTCATTGCATGTATCTTTAGAAATCAGCAAATATTTATCAAAATTATAGAGTTTTAGTAAGTACATTAATAAATCGGTTACACAGTGATTTATCACTTCACAAGTGACCTCGCCAATTATCATCTATAAGGCATTCGCCCTCCAGATACCCGCGTGGCTTCAGACCAGGTCCCCAATCGGCTTGGCAGTTGTACACCTCCATAGATAGTAAGAATATCAAGCGGTTTACGATCAGATAATAACTAGCAATGCAGTTTATATTCATCTTATTTACTCTTTTAACTTGAAATGAATTGCAAAGCGGCCGCCCAACCAATTTATGTTGTAATCATTTAACAATACAAGAATACTTGTACTTAGCTTCAGCTCATAGTTTGAAATGCTTTCATGTTTTGTTTTTGGCAAATGCTCAGTGAATCACCCTCATCCTAGCAAGTCAGCCAAAGGGCATGCTAGCGAGTTAGCCAAAGAGAATAAGTAAGCAAGAGAAACATGGATGAATCAACATTGACATAGACCATGCATGTTTTGGAGCTGTATTTTGTAATCCTTAGTGTATGGAGGTGTAAGCTCTGCGGCGAATTGCTTTATTATAGTGTATCAACCTTATGTTGGTTAATAAGTAAATGCATATGGTTAAAGCTATGCCTAACTATGTTGACTCTAATGCACTTGCAACGAGCATTGTCCCGTTGGGATGGTAGTAACGTCAGTCATTTGGTTTATCAGTTGCAGTCGACGGAATCAGAATAATGATTGCAAACAGAGAAATATGCTTAATTAGGGGGCAATACAGATTTGGTATCAAAGCCAGGTTTTAATCTTCCTTGATGGAATATGGAGTATGGAGGCGGAGTTAGGAGAGTGTGAAAGTTGGTTAGCGAGGGTTATTGTGATATCGTTGGAGATTTATGATATTAGAGACTTATGACAATAGAAATGCCTGTTTATCTCCCCTATGTTCTTTAGTTATGTTCCTCCTTATTAGATGGATCCATATGTGGTGAATATGTTGTCAGGTACTTCTATGGCCATTCACATCTCTTTACTTTATGCTAGGATGGTAGCCTATGTGCAAACCCCATTTTTGTGTTTCATAATTTTATGGTCCATAGATTACCTTATCTATAGTTGACCCTTAGGATGAGTTTAGGACCTGATATCATGACTTTATGATGACTCAAGCCTTCGATGGGATGATCCTAGATTTCAGTTTCGCGAGGCTTGGGCTAACATCGTCATCGAGTTGTTATTAAGAGAGGAGTTTGAGCCGAGAGGGAATAACATGGACATTTTACAGTATATATTTTCATTAGACATTGTATCTCCCACACCATCACCACCTGCACCGAGCATTCCTCAGCCACCAGACAACCCACAGTCATACAGAACTAAAGTGGGATCCCTATATCGAAAGGATCAAATAAGGTCCACATTGTTATGGATCTCCCTGGTACATCATAGTTTAGCTCTGATTGTAACCTCACGCATGGGAGACTCAGAGAAGGACCTATAATTGGAGGAGCATTAACTTGACCATGATGATGAGAATGCGAAGATTGGTGCTTCAAATAACAGGTTTGACTTGTGTGGGAGCCCAGGGATGAGTTTGACCTAGACTATGATCCATCTAAAGATCATTAGATTGATTTATATTATATGCTGACATCTCAGATAAATTATTTCATTTCAGATAGAGGTACTTTTTGAGCCAACATGTATATAGTACAAGCAGTTACATAGATGGATTTTGTGCAGGTTATAACATTGCATATAGTTGGACGGGTCTTTCCAATTGTGTTGACTAGTCCTACCTACTTCTAGGCATGTGGCAAACTTAGTCTATTAGCGCTAAGTAGTGTTTTAGTTAGGAGGTATGTGTAAAGGTTAGCCTTGGGTGGTCAGTTGGATATGATATTCTTTGCGGATCCGTGTATATTTACGTACACAAGCAATAATGGCAATGATATAATGAAGTTTTGTGCTATGTTTTAATAATACTTCGACCACACTTACTATATCTATTGTGTATGTGTATCCTATATGTTCGTTATAGTTGGCTGACTGATCTGTTGTGCATGTGTATCTTCTATGTTGGTTATAGTTGGTTGATTGAATTACTCAGCTAAATGGATAGTCGGAATATCAAAAAATCTGTAAAACAATGCAGAAACCCACATAGAAGAAAATTCAGATCATGGTCAGGGGTCAGGTGACCAAGTTTTGTGTAATGTGCTAATAAACCTTAGTAGAATACCCTCAATTCTCCCTGAGCTGTGTTAACAATATAGGAACTCTAACACTTAACAAACCTTAGTGTCTAAACTTCTGAAATGAATACCCCCAAAACCATTTGAAATCCCTATTAAAGTCAATAAATTAGCGGATAGGGGCGATGTAACGCTAAAGTATATGATGGAAAGTATGACTCAGTGGAACTAGAAGTATGGATTAAACTAGAAGTATGGATTAGATGAATAGAAAAAATTTTTACAACAGTGGAGGTTCCAAAGGATAATAAGTGAAGGTCATAACATTTTACCTGACTAAGGAAGTGGACCGAGTAGGGAGCTCTGACTGAAAGTGTAAACCAATAGAAGCCTGCTCCCGCTCCTCCCGAGAGTTATCCTACAGGTCTAGTGGAACCCTGTGGGAAAGATGGAAGAACCAAGCACACCACTTCTAAATGTCGAGTGGGAACTAATAAATGCATGCGGTGTGATAGCCTGGAACACCTCATTGTTACATATCCTAGATGACGAAAGGCTATGGACAAGGGCTCCCACCTCCAAGGCTCACAGCTATAGCAATGATGTATATGTTGAGCACGAAAGAAGCTGTCACCTCTAGTGCAATAGTTACTGGAACTCTCTTTTTAATTTCAAAGCCATTTTGCGTATTGGCTGATTCAGTTGCCACTCATTCATTCATATCCACTCAATATGTCATGCAACTGAACCTTGATAATAAGCAGGCAGAAACCAATCATGGAATCAAGCTGCCCAATGACACTAAGGTTTAGTGTCCTATCTCTTATAAATTTCCTCTAATTACTATTGGTGGGATAGAATTTCCTGAAGTTGTAATTCAATTTGACTCGTCAGACTCTGATATCATTCTGAAAATAAGCTGGTTGTGTTCTTATGGGGTCAAGATAGATTGTGAGGACCTTAAGGCTATTTCAAGGGATGAACAAGGGAGACAAATATGTTTTACAGGCAAGGGAGGAAATACTGTGTCCTTTACATTCTGTTATGAAAGCAAGTGATCCCTTATGTCAACGATATATTGGGTATTGGTGTTGTGCTATTGAAACTCAACCACAGGAGGGAGAAGGAGCAAATATCCCTATAATTTTTGAATTTTGAGATTGAATTAACCCCTAATGCCCATCCTATCTCGAAAGCCTAATATCGTATGACCCTAACAAAGCTGACAAAACTGAAGATTCGGTTAAATGAGATATTACAAAAGAGATTTATCAGACCAAGTGTGTCACCATGGACGACCCTAGTTCTATTTGCAAAGAAGAAAGAAGGAGCCTTGAGGATGTGTGTCGGTTACAATGAGTTGAATAAGATCACTGTCATGAACAATTGCCCATTGCCTCAAATAGATGGTTTATTTACTCAACTATAAGGTGCAAGAGTCTTTTCCAAGAATTATTTGAGATCAGGGTACCGTTAACCTAAGATTTTGCTCAAAGATATTCCCAAATCTCTTGACGGTTCAAGCCTTGTGAGAGAAAAACACCCTACCTATGACCCAGAACTAGCGGTTGTGGTTTTTACAATGAGAATTTGAAAACATTACTTATATGGAGTATCTTATAAGATTTACATTGGACATCAAAGTTTGAAGTATATGTTCACTCAAAAAGAACTCAATTTGAGACAAAGGCGTTGGTTGGAGTTACTGAAAGATTATGACCTGTAAATCCAATATCAGCCAAAGAAAGAAATTATTGTGGCAGATGCCCTGAATATATCTTTGTAGGGCTTGAAAACTATTATTTAATTAGTGTCACACGGGCAAGCAAATGACCAAATGTCATCATTTAATTTATCCTACAGCCCTCCGTAATGGAGGAAATTCGAAATGCTTGTGGAGTCAAAAGACTAGCCCAACTATATGTTAGGAAGATAGTTTGATTTCTTGTAATTCGAACCAATATAATTTCAAGCTCGTTTTGCAAGCACTTCAAGTAGCCATTGGAACCTAATTAAATTCTAGCTGTTCATATCATCCTGAGATAGATGGGCACACTGAAAA
>NCQV01103655.1:0-12865 GCA_002740545.1 Lophocereus schottii
ACACAAAAGAGAAAAAGAAATATGCAAAAAAGGAAAGAAAACGAAACAGGAGAAAAGGAGATAAGAAGAGAAGAAATTCTTAGCAAACTAGGTTAGGTGTTAAGTACACCCGAGTCATCATCTCAACACAATCATCAATCAGGACTCGGTTCGCAGAGTATCAGACACTTCACATGTTCTTTACTTAGCAGCTCCAGAAATTGCTTTAAACAGTAACCATTCGCTTTGAAGGTGGCACCACTTTAGGGTCCTGAATTTCGACTGCACCATAGGAAAAACACGTGAGATAATGTAAGGACCAATCTATCGGGACCTCAGTTTTCCTGGAAATAGATGGAGGTTAGAGTCATATAATAGCACTTTCATTCCTGGGGAAAATTCTTTCTTAAAGATATGTTTATCATAAAACAACTTTGCTCTCGCCATCTCTTTGTAAGATCGAGAATTCTCATAAGCCTCAACTCTAATTTCATCAAGCTCACTTAGTTGCAGTTTATGCTCCTTACCTATATTAGTCAAGTCATAATTAAACTTCTTAATAGCCCACCAAGTTCGATGCTCTATCTCTATAGGGAGATGATAAGGCTTACCATAAATAATCCTATAAGGTGACATACCCAAGAGAGTTTTAAAAGCCATCCTATAGGCCCAAAGAGCAACTACGAGCTTGTCAGCCCAATCTTTCCTATTCTTGCACACTATCTTCTCTAAAATCTATTTGATCTGTCAATTGGATACTTCACCTAGCCACTGGTTTGGGAATGATAGGAGGTAGCAAGCCTACGGATAATGGAGTACCTCTTCACGAAGGCATCAAAAGACCTATTGTTAAAATGGGTGCCTTGATCACTAATGATAGCACGAGGCATGCCAAATCTAGCAAAGATGTTCTCTCTAAGGAACTTCACAACAACCTTAGCGCCATTAGTCCTAGGAGGGACGACCTCAACCCATTTAGAAACATAGTCCACGGTTAGCAAAATGTACTCATTCCCAAAAGAAGATGAAAATGATCACATAAAATCAATACCCCATACATAAAAAATCTCCATCACAATGATGGGGTTCAGTGGCATCATATCTCTCCTAGAGATTCTACCAAACTGTTGGCACCTAGGGTAACTCTTATAGTACTCAAAAGCATTCCTAAATAGAGTAGGCCAGTAGAAGGCACATTAAAGAACTTTGGCTACAGTCTTTCTACGACTAAAATGCCCACCGCATGCTTGGTCATGACAAAAAGAAAGGACACTCCTCACTCTATTGTTAGGAACACACCTCCTAAACATTTGGTCAAAGTGATAAGTGTTTAATGTATATATTATTTTAGGGTCATTTTCCTCCATTTTTACGAAAAATTATGTGTTTTATGTGATAATTTATACTCCTTTTCCCATTTTACGCTCGGGTATGGTTCTTTTCATAATTTGACCCATAAATAAGTATAATTTTGATTCTCCATGGATACCCCTAAGTTGCTGTCCGTGAAAGGGAGACAAAATAAAAGAATACCGAGGCAATGGACACCACGGTCTACCTGTGGTGAAGGCCACGGTTCGTGGTGGACCTCTTTCTCGCGAGGCTAGTTGTTTTCTCATGACTTTTCAACTTCTAAGTAGTTTATAATGTTATTTATTCGTGTGACTGTTCGACTACCAGTAGCTTTGCTATAAAAGGGGGCTATCCCCCCTCATTTCAATACACATCCTATTCCATTCCTTTTCCTCTGTTCAAGTAGATTAGGATTTTAGAGAGAGTTGAGAGCAACTAGAAGAAGAAGATTCACGAGGAAGCGGGATCAGGTTTGTAACGACGATCCAAGCACGCATTTTGGCTGAGCAAATTCTTCTCTCTTCTCTTCTCTTTTCTCTTCAGATTTATCATGTTAGAATAGTTAGATGTTCAATTTAATCATATGTGAGTAGTTTAATTTTTATCTAGGGAGTTAGTAGTTTATGAAAGTATAATTAAATAAGGTTTTAATCTATAGAATTGTGTTTACTTCATGATTGGTTTGATTTGGTTCTATCAAGTGATTATCATGTTGTGAGTGGATTTTTGTCCAAAGTTTGCTTGCAAGTTTGAAACAATCGGGTGAAAAATTAAAAAGTGATAATTGATTGTTAGACTCCTTGATAAAATCCGACATAACTTCGTCCCGAAAGAGAGATTTGTATGTTAAGAGGACATAGAAGGTAATCAAAGATGTTTAATTTGGATTAAGATAAATTAGTTCGAAAGAATGATTTTTCCTTAGTTTAGGTAAATTTGGTTGAGTTCGAAAGAATAGACTAAATTTTGGATAGATTGCAACTCCTCGAAATTAACCCATTAGAAAAAAGTACATGTTCATCATTTTAATCCCATCAACTTTCATAACTACATGAATTCTCAGGTGTTTTCTCCTTAATTGATTTAAAATTAGTAAATTAGAAGCTATTAAATTGCAACCCCTTAAATTAGTTATAGTTGTTTCCTTATATTCGCATTTTTATCGATCTAAAGTTTTGATTCACTTAGCATATCTCGAGGGAATATGGCCCAATAGATCAACTTAGTCTCTGTGGGATCGACCTTGATTTGCTACAACGCCACAGTGCGCTTGCGACCGTATCAAGTTTTTGGCACCGTTTCCAGGAACTAGTGTCGAATATTGGGTTTTTTCTGATAGGTTTGACTAAGCATTTTGTTTTTCTTTGGAAAAAATTCTATAAAAAACAATTTTGAAAATTAACAAAAAAAAATCGAAAAAAACAATGGCAATTTTCCGTTTCTCCCAATTTGAGCATGAACTATATTGGAGGTATTTTAAACGTTTAAATCTCTTGCTTGCTCAATGTGGTTATTGCATTGGTAAATGGGAAATTTTAGACACTATTGATGAGGGTATGAATGGTGAAACCCGTACTCTTTTAGGGTATAGGGATTTTCATGGTAAAAATATTGATGATGCATGTTATTTACTTAAGTGGATTGCTTAGGATTCATTTGAATTGGAGAAGGCGAGTTGTATTTCTAGATATTCGTTTCCTGATCCTTGTGCATTTTATTCTAGATGTTATTATGCCCTTTTTGGTGTGATTTGTGTTTCTCTTCTGACCATGAAGCTAATTCGTGTCTTTATTATGCATGTTATGTGCAACCTGACTTTGTATCACCCTAGGACAATACTGAAGTTGTCTTGACCTTACATGATTCATCCTTCCCTTTAGCTCAATGCACGGGACTCAAGGTGGGTGAGCTTTTTGGGTCTGATGCTAGGTTTGATGTTTCTGATACATGTTTTAAGTCTGAAGATATTTTAGATGAGGTGCGTGATCTACATAATACTCCCTTGGAGGGGTTGCGTGATGTTTTTATGCATAAGGAGTCTCCTATCTTTGGTTTTGACTATAGTATTATCCCCAATCTCCTTGATCATTCTCATGTTTTCCCTATCTGTTCATTACCCTCTCCTTCCCTTGAGTATTACATTGACACGCCCATTAAAAACCCTATGATTTTTGATGCTAATGATGATTTGGGTTGTGAGGTTAACACGTTCAATATGCTTGGTGGGAATACTAATAATTTTGTGTCCCTAGGTTGCTTTAGTGGGTTTAATGCCTCTCTTGATCTATATTACATGTACCTAGAGGACTTGCCTAGGAAAATCACACGGACTACATGATTTAATCCTTCCTATGATTTTTCTATGGCCTTTGACAAGGTTAAAAGGATATTTATACTCTTTGGTGTGATTTTGGTTATTGCCTCTTACCTTTTATTTTTTGAATTGTGTCCTAGGAGTTTGATAAGCTGCTGTCTGTGTTGACAGCGTTTGGTTTAATGACTCGAGTCTTGACATCATGATGGAGTGACTGATACTCGATGAGCCCCCAGTTATTACGAGGGCGCATAGCTTAGGTGCACTCTACACCTAACCTGGTGAGATCGTTATGTTTGTTTCCTTTCTCTTTTTTGCATTCTTTACTTTGAATAATAATGCTTTATCTAAGCATTAGGGAAGGGTACTTTTATGTTTTTCATTTTTGTTTTCAATTTGCATACTTGTTAGAGTATATAGTTTTAGATTTCTTTTTATTTGCATTAGTGTGTTGCATTTAGATTTGCATATAGGATTGCCTGTAGGGATGGTGTGGATAACCTCCAATGATGCTTTTGTTTAAGTAAAACAGCTTTCGTGAGCTGCAGTAACTTTTGATGTGTAATCTCTTTTGGTGCTAAAATTTGTGAAAGTTCTGTAAATATTTCTTATTTTATTGAGAATTATTTTATCCCTTGGAGCCCTTAGCACTAATGTTTATACATGGAGTCATTTTATGAGCCTAATTGAGACTTTGGTAAATATGCTATGAGATTTTGAGCCTTATTTGGACTAATCATTATATTTAGTCTCATGTCTCTTTCATGTGTATGACTCTTCCATGTTGCATCTCTAGAACTTGCCTAGACTCTTGCTCAAAACCACATTCGCATGTGCATAGTTGATGACATGATAGAGACATTTTTTTGACCATTTTAGCCATATAGGCAAATAGCCCACCTTTATATTGCATGTTTTTTCCGCTTTGCTAGCCCCTTTGAGCTTATATCCATCTTTGTTGTGATCTGTTCATATTAGCCCTTGACCAAACACATATTCGTACCATTAAGTCAAGTCTATGAGCATTATTTCATCTATTTAATGAGCAGTTTTGGGGATAGTTGAGTTTAAGCTAGCTTTGGTAAGTTGGTTTGTTGAGTGATTGATGATATTGAGCATTTGCTTTGGTTCCCTCTTATTCGGGATGTATGTATATATATATATATATATATATATATATATATATTTATTTATTTATTTATTAGGTTGTGGGTTCACAGTTGGTGGTCCTATGCCTTTCAATAATTGCAATTTTCGTTTCATTTCCCATAAAAGAAAAAAAGGTTAAAAAAAGAAAAAAAGTAGTAGAAGAAAAAAAACAAGAAGAAAAAAAATCATGTTGCCAAAACAAAGAAAAAAAGCAAGAAAAAAAAAAACCTAAGTTGATTGGCATTGGACATGTAAAAAGCTTGTGTTTCTTCTTTTTCAACTCATTTCATATGTGATTCATTGGGATATGTTCATTATCTTGTCGGGTTTGGAGTGATGGTGAACTTATTAGTTTCTAGGTGCTTTGTTGATTGCTACCTAGTCACTTGGCTAAGTAGCTCTACATTGCCCAAATGCATTTGTCCACTCCTTTCCTTCACCCTTCTAGCCCACATTACAACCCCTATAAAGTCCTCTTGATTGTCTTGTGTACATTGCATTTTAGTGGTGGAGAATTTGAGAGTCTTGGTAAGCATATGGTAGATTACATCTTTGGGATGAGTCATTGAGTGAACCTATGTTATATTTTAAACACATGAGCTAAAGTTATTCACATTTCCTAAAAGTGAGGTTTTACCTGTCCATTTGGCTCTATTCAAACCTCATGTGCTTGTACGACATGCTTTATTCGTTCTTTGGGGGTGATCAAGTTTGATATTGAGCTTGTGGTCTTATACTTCTTTGAAAACCTTCTCATCCTTCAAATTTTGAAATGTATTGTGCGCTATTTGGGGTTGCCATTGATTATTGTTCTTGCTGATGATATGCTATGGCTTGCCTACTTCAAGTAGGTTATTGCCGTTTTGAGTCCTAAGAAGCATTTCCCTTTGCTGATTTTATTTGGTGTTTGCTTGAGGACCAGCAAAGGTTTAAGCATGGGGGAGTTTGAGAAGTACTTAACATATATATTATTTTAGGGTCATTTTCCTCCATTTTTAGGAAAAAATATGTGCTTTATGTGATAATTTATAGTCCTTTGCCCATTTTATACTCGAGTATGGTTCTTTTTTGTGTTTTGCAGGATTCTGGACCTTTTTGCCTTTGATTTGACCCGTAAGTGAGTATAATTTTGACTCTCCACGGATACCTCTAAGTTGCTATGCTCGTGGAAGGGAGACAGAATAGAAAAACGTCGAGGCAGTGGACACCACGGTCTGCCTATAGTAAAGGCGACGGTCCGTGGCAGACCTCTTTCCCGCATGGTTGATTATTTTCTCACGATTTTTCAACTTCCAAGCAGTTTTTAGTATCATTTATTTGCATCACTGTTCAGCTACTAGCAGCTCTGCTATAAAAGGGGGCTCTCACCCTCATTTCAACACACATCCCATTCCATTCTTTTTCCTCTCTTCAAGTAGATTAAGATTTGAGAGAGGGTTGGGAGCAAGTAGGAGAAGATTCACGAGGAAGCAAGATCGGGTTTGCAATGATGGTTCAAGCACGCAGTTTGGCTGAGCAAATTCTTCTCTCTTTTCTTCTCTTTTCTCTTTAGATTTATCATTTTAGAGTAGTTCGAAATTTGATTTAATCATATGTGAGTAGTTTAATTTTTATCTAGGGATTTAGTAGTTTGTGAAAGTATAGTTGGATCATTTTTTAGCCTATAGAATTGTGTTTACTTCATGATTGGTCTGGTTTCATTCTATCAAGTGATTATCATGGTGTGAGTGAATTTTTGGCCAAAGTTTGCTTGCACGCTTGAAACAATCGGGTGAAAAACTGAAAGGTGACATTTGATTGTTAGACTGCTTGATAAAACCTGACATAACTTTATCTCGAAAGAGAGATTTGCATGCTAGGAGGACATAGAAAGTATTCAAAGATGTTTGACTTGGATTAAGACAAATTAGTTTGAAAGAACGACTTTTGCTTAGTTTAGGCGAGTTTGGTTGAGTTCGAAAGAATAGACTAAATTTTTTGAGAGATTGCAACTCCTCGAAATTAGCTGATTAGAGAAAAGCACACGTTCATTATTTTGATCGAATCAACTTTCATAACTACATGAATTCCTAGGCATTTTCTCCTTAATTGATTTAAAATTAGTGAATTAGAAGTTGTTAAATTGAAACNNNNTGAATTAGTTATAGTTGTTTCCTTATATTCGTATATTTATCAATCTAAAGGTTTGATTTGCCTAGCATATCTTAAGGAAATATAACCCAATAGATCAATCTTGCCTCTGTGGGATCAAGCTTGATTTGCTATAACGCCACTGTGCGCTTGCGGCTATATCATAGAGCAGTACTTGAACAAATGAGGTTCACCCCAAACAAAGAATTTCATAAGGTGGAAGTGCCTATCTCTGTTATTCTTAGTCCAATCCTCAGGGATCGTACCAGTAACTAAGTAATTAACAATGCCCGCATACCAATGATTAGGGTGGACAGCATATAACTGCTCATCGGGGAAGCACTCAAAAACATTAGACTCACTCTTTTGATCATAGAGAATCCTAGATAGATGATCAGCTACAAGGTTTTCATAACTTTTCTTATCCCTAATTTCATAGTCATATTCTTGCAAAAGCAATATCCATCTAACAAGTCTAGGCTTAGTATTCTTCTCAGAAAGAAGGTGCTTAAGAGTAGAGTGGTCAGTATAGACAATCACATGAGACCCAATCAAATAAGGTTTAAACTATTCAAAACCAAATATCATAGCCAAGAATTCCTTCTCAGTAACAGTGTAGTTCAGCTGGGCATCATTCAAAGTGTTACTAGCATAATAAATCACATGGGGCTTCTTATCAACACGCCGTCCTAAAACAACCCTAATAGCATAGTCAGAAGTGTCACACATCAGCTTAAATGGTTCTCCCCAGGTAGGAGGATGAAGAACAGGAGCAGAGTTTAAGGCTTCCTTAAGCTTAGAAAATACCTCAAGACACTCATCAGAAAAGTGAAATAGCGCATCTTTAGTTAGCAGGTTGAACAAGGGCTTCGTTGTATTACTAAAGTCCTTAATGAAGCGACGGTAGAAGCCAGCATGTCCATGGAAAGACTTCGTGTCTTTCACATAATTGGGAGGGGAAAGATTAACAATCAGATCAATCTTAACCTTGTCTACCTCAATTCCATCTTTAGAAATAATGTGGCCTAAGACTAGTCCCTTTTTAACCACGAAGTGAAATTTCCCCAAGTTCAAAGTCAAGTTATTCTCCTTACACCTTTCCAAAACTTTTTTCAGATTAGATAGACAATCATCAAAGAAAGGCTTAAACATAGAGAAGTCATCCATGAAATTTTCCATGCGTTGCTCAACTAGATATGAGAAATGGGAAATCATACACCTCTGAAAGGTAGCAAGGGCATTACACAGTACAAACAGCATATGTCCAAAGGCATATGTCACAAATGGACAGGTGAAAGTAGTCTTCTCCTGATCCTCAAGAGTAATAGTGATCTAGGTCAAGTCGGAATATCCATCTAAAAAGCAATAGGAGGAATGTCCAGTCAACCTCTCTAACATATGGTCCAAGAAAGGAAGTGAAAAAAGGTCTTTTCTAGTGGCAGCATTTAATTTTCTATAATCTATACAAAAACGCCACCAATATTGAACTCGAGTAGGGACTAATTCATTCTTGTCATTTCTAATCACGATAATCCCGGTCTTCTTAGGAACAACTTGAACGGGGCTGGCCTACTCTATTAGAAATGGAATAGGTAATCCCATGGTCCAACCACTTCAATACTTCCTTCTTAACTACTTCCTGGAGAGTCGGGTTCAAACCCCTTTGACGGTCATGATAGGGCTTAGCATTGTCCTCTAAATAAATTCTATGTTGCACAATGGAAGGCAATCAGCTTGTTTTCTTGGTCCGGATCTAGGCTAGAAGCAATGATGACAGGTAAGGATTTATCAGATCCTAGAAATGCATACTTGAGAGAATCAAGAAGAGGTTTCAACTCAAGAGTAGGAGGGAAAATAGATTCAGAAGTAGATTCAAAAACAGCAGTGAGCAAACAATCAGCAGTAGAGCAAGTCATCAAACTCAAAAACATCGTATTCAGGCTCATCATCCACAAAAAATGACTTATACTCAGCAGCAAATGCATCTTCAAAAATATCATCAAGTATAGAATCCTCTACCCAGTGAAGAGTAGAGAACTCTATATCATCAAATCTAGAAGGCTGTCTTTGTAAGTTAAAGATGTTCAACTCTGAGGTTATGTTGCCAAAAGACAGTCTCATTATGCCATTCCTATAATTAATGAGGACATTGGTAGTGGTCAAGAAAGGGCGCGCTAGAATCACTGGGACTTGACTAGCTAAAATAGAGACCATCTCAGTCTCAATCACAATAAAGTCCAATGGGTAAATAAATTCACCTACTTTGATCAGCACATGCTCAACTATACCCCAGGGTAGCCTAGTTGATCTACCAGCCAATTGAATAATCATCTTGGTAGGTCTCAGCTAACCTAACCCTAGCCTCTTATACTCAATGAAGGGTATCAAGTTGACACTCACCCCTAAATCAAGCAAAGCTCTATGAATAAGCTGGTCCCCTATGACTATAGAAATAGTAGGGCAACTGGGGTCCTTGTACTTCACTGGGATCTAGTGAGAAATAGAGGAAAAGAAAACCTTTCTAGGGACATTACTAGCTCTCTTGGTTGTGCAGAGATCCTTTAAGAACCTAGCATATAGAGGCATCTGCTGAATAACATCGAGTAAAGGAATGTTGATTTTAACTTGAGAGAAGGTCTCTCTCGTCTTCTCAACATGAGCTTGGTCTTTCTTTTTAAGCCTATGAGAAAAAGGAGGTAAAGGCATATGGACTTTCTCAGAAGAAGAAGAAGGAGAAGAAGAAGGAGAAGAACCCCTCGAAGGTACAGGGTTAACTGACTCAGAGAAGTCTTTCTCCTAGAGCTCCTCTTTCTTAGACAGTGACTCAGGAGAAAGGTGAGTATCAGAATCATTGAGGACACCATCAGTGGCATCACTTGGCTTACTAGATGAACCATTTCCTGGAAGTGAAGAAGAAGAAAAAGAAGAATTTTGGAAAAATTGGTGAGGATACCTGCAGGGTTCATTAAGGCTTCTCACTTGGTTATCAATTTCTTCACTAGAGTCGAGAGATATAACTGCATTCACTTTTCTCACCAGCTCACTAGGGTTCTTAGAAGAAGAGGTGGCGTCACCCTTAGCGTTCACCTTAGGTTGAGTCGGAAAAATACCTGGCTTCCTTAAAGATGATGATAACTAGGAAAACTATTCAGTCATCATTCTCATCATTCTTTCCATGTTAGCATTAATCATTCTCTCCACATTGTTATTAATTCTTCTCTCTATTTTATCAATCTCAGTGAAACAACGAGAAGGTTGAACTTGAGCTACAGGAGGTGGAGGTCGAGGTGAGTTAGGCACACCTGAAAAAGTCGGTCTCTAAAAGGAACTAGAGGCATGAGAGATGGGCTGGGAGTTATTTCCAGGAAACACTCCAGGCTGGGAATTAGAAGCCGCAGAATGTGGTACTCCAAGAAAAGTTAGGCAGATATCTCCACCCTGGATTGTAATAAGGGGAGAAAGGGTCGTTCTTGGGTCTTTGGAAGGCCATATTCACTTGCTCTTGCCCAGTTGCTAAGTGGTGAGAAAAATAAGGAAAAACACTCAAAGAATGGTCTAGGGCCTGGCAATGAGAATAAGATATTGAAGAAGTCTGGGACAGCTGGGTTATTTGGGGAGACAATCCCTTCAACATGTTTTTTAAAATAGCAATCTTAGACTCTAAGTGACTTACATCAGAGATAGAATGCAACCCACCCCTTGCAAACCTAGAACTCAAGCTGTCATCACGAGCAGTTTCCCACTGTATAGTTTTCTCATCTAAGTCCTCTAAAAACTCCCAAGCAGCTGTGGTGCTCTCAGAAAGAAAGCCACCTTGGCACATGGACTCTATCATGGTTCTAGTTTGTTGATCAAGTCCTTCATATATAATCTGGCACAAATGTACTTGGTCTAGATCATGGTGGGGACACTGGGCTAACAAATTTTTGAACCTATCAAAATATTTCCAAAATAATTCCCCATCTAGTAGCACAAATTGATTGATTTTATTCATTAGCTTAATAGTCTTGGCATTAGGAAAATACTTTGTTAAGAACAATCTTACAAAATCATTTCAAGAAGTTACAGAATTAGCAGCCAAGCCATACATCTAACGTTTAGCAGAATCTTTCAAAGAAAAGGAATCACTTTTATTTGCACAACATCAATGGAAATATTAGGGAAATGCATCATAGAATAAACTTTCTCGAATTTCCTCAAAAATAAATAAGCATTCTCTAAACCTGTAAATTTAGGGAGCATCTGAGTACAGTGAGGTCTTAATTTAAAGGTCATATTGGGTCCAAAGTCAGATACAATGAAACAAGATTGTAAAGCTGTCCTAGGAGGATAGAAAATCTCACTCAAAGATCTTTCTTGTACCATTTCTTCTAATTCAAGCTTCAGTTCCGGTTCGGGCTTTAAGTTATTATTGAGCTCACTCCTAACAAGTCGATGATTTTTAGGATTTCTAATCCAACCAGTCATATAAATCTCACACCCTCACCAAAAGTTCTATTTTTAATCTTTTCTTTTTCTAATTTTTTTTTAAATTTTTGAATTTTTGAATTTTTTCCTCTCTTTTCTTTTAAATCACAAGACAAGAAAGTGAATCAAAACTAAAAAATAATACACAAATAGAAAATGAGCAAATCTAAACAAAAAGACAAACACAAAGAGGATAAAACCACACCTAAACAACCTAATTCTGAAAATAAAATAAAAACAGAAAATAAGACTCCTAAAATCAGAACTAAATACACATTAAATTGAACATAATCACAAAGGACATAAATATATTTGTTCTCGAATTTTGTCTATCCCCAAACTATGTAGAAAATTGCAAATATATTATTAAGTCCAAAATTCAAAGAAAAATCCAGATAGTCCTAAAAATTGTAAAAAACTTTACACAAACTCTAAAAATTATGATGAATCTAGAAAAAATATCAACACAGAAAAAATCACACTAGAAAATTCATATAGAATGTGAAATTGGTGAAAAATCTATACTGGTCTGTTTTTTTTCCGAATCAGTTCTGCCTCATTTCTGCTTACTGCACATAAACTAAACTAATTAGTACTGTTTTTTCAGCAACAAATAATCTCTAAAAATTAAAATTAAACTAATCTCAACAAAAGTCCAAAATGAAAATCAAAATATGAGCTTAATTCAAAATCAAAAATAAACTAAACTAAGTTACTAAAGCTAAATAATGACTGAACTAAAACTAGAGATCACAACTATAAAATTAAAACGAATACGACTCGAACGACTCGAATACTGAACTACGACTCGATGCAACCAAATTTCACAAATCCATATCCGACAACGGTGGCCAAAACTTGTTGTATTTTCCCAAAAGTATACGGTTATCGTTGTAGGAATTATGGATGTCGTCCTCACGGATGATTGTGAAATTAGGTTATCAAAATTCTAGATTAAGTTAAAACTCGATACTAAGTTAACCAGCTCAAATTAACCAACTCCAAGGTCAAGTTACTCAGCAAAATAATAGACTAAATGAATGAGATTAATTAACGAAATTAGGATCAATACTCTGACTTGTAAAGAATCTAGCCAAAACAAAAAGCACCAAACTGCAAATAGTTTCAATTCATCAACACTCCATTGTAATTTTTTCTTGTGCCCTGACTTGTGCCGAGAATGCATTCACCATAGCGAAAGCAAAGGACGGCAATCAAGCATTTGAAACAAACCACCCTGAATTCAGGGTCTAATTGTTAAAACCAGGGGCCATGCTTAAAAACAGAGTAGAGGGAAATAAGAACATGGGAATTGTTGAAGCAGATGGAAATGGAGTAACTTCGAATCCATTGGCACCCAATTATGGAATATTGTTTTCCAATCAATTTTCCAATCCAATAGCTAACGCTCAATTCTAGAATATGATACAAATGATATCAATAAATCGAATACTAAAGCTGGTAAAACTCTAG
>NCQV01103677.1:1317-17535 GCA_002740545.1 Lophocereus schottii
CCTCCCGCCTTTTCCCTCTTCGTTCCTTGCCCTCCCCCGACCCTTCCCTTTTTTCACGCCGTTCTCATTGCGGACAATGAAAATCTCAAGCATAGGGGGGTGAGCTTATCGCTCTTTGGGTGGAATGGTGGATTTTGGGGTGTTAGTTGAATGACATCACTTGCATTTGCATCATATTGATAGGATGACATATAGTTTTCATAGGGTATCTCTACATTTCTCTCCTTTAATAGAGCATGTAGGTTAGAGTATATAAGTTACATGTTGCATCTCAAAAGGAGAAGTGATCGAGTTGGGCATTCCTAAGCTTTCCAGGTACTACTTCGTACCTTTCTTCTCACTATCCTTTGTATCTTTTATTGCTATTCTTAGTTAGCTTTATTGCTTTCTAATAAACATGTGCGAAAACCCCTCTTATGATGAGAATGGAAGGGGTGATGATTTGTTGATCTGGTTGAGTTGTGTGTTGAAGTGTGGCCTTTTATGATGTGAATTTTTGTGAATTGCGCTCTAACATTGCCATCTGTATTTACCCCACCTATGTTGTATGTCATATTGCCTTTGAGATTCATGTGACTTGGCTTGATTGACCTTGATAAGTGGGACATACCTTGGAGTAAGTTGTGAGACTGTGGTAAACTTACCTATGAGACTTTGAGCCTGATGACTATTCATTGCATATAGTCTCGTATTTTCCTTCATGTGTGACTCATCTAGGATTGCATCTCTAGAACTTAGTCTTGTTCTCTTTGAAATTGCATTTAGCATGTGCATGTATTGATATGACTGAGGCAATTTTTATTCTATTTAGCCATATGAGCCAAAAAGCCACCCACTGATGTGTACTACCTTCTTTGCTAGCCCTTTGTACCTTTCCCCTTATCTTTATTGTTGCCCCTTACACACTACACACTTGGCCTGTCAATATTCTCTATATCCTTGTCAACGTCTAGTGGAGCAAGACTTCCATGTTGAGTTGAGTTCGCTTCAAAGGACTAGCCCACTTTGGGTACGTTATTAGTGGCTTGTTTGGGGGGATTTGTGATTCAAGTTTGTATTCCCTATGCCACTCACATACCTTTCTCCTATCAAAGGAAAGAAAAAGAAATGAATGAAAAAGGAGGAAGCAAAGGAAAAGAAAAGAAAAATGAAAGAAAAAGGAAACAAAAAAAAAAAAAAAAAGTGTGAATAAAGTGTTTGGCATGGGAGTGTGATAATGAGATTGCTAAATTCCTCTCTCAAGGTTTCTGTGGGATTTGTTACTCAAATTTTCAATTGTGGTGTGTAGTTGTTGTTTCGACATTAATTGTGGAAGTGTTTTTTGCCCACTAGTCTCTTGACTATTAGCTCCACTCTTCCCAAACTTATTCCACTTCTCACCCCTTACCTTTGGCCCCATTACATCCCTTTACAAGTCCTCATGATTCACACATTGCACTTTGCATTAAGCGGTGGAGAATTGAGAACTCTACCAAGCTTATGGTAGTTGCTTGATTGGATAGAGTATTGAGTACAGCCTTATTACATATTCTAAACACATTGAGGGGAGTGTTCCATTTTGTCCCAAAGTGAGGTTCTACCAGTCCTGCTTACTCACCACTCATCAACGAAGGTCCCGTCGTGTTATGTGCTTCGATAAACATTTGATGCACTGTATTAGGGTATGGGGACCCATGGACGGGAGTGTGCGAGCTCTATTTGAATTGTTTCACATTTTGACTTGGCCACCTCTAATGCACAGTTTAACTTGGATTATTGATTATTCGTCCCATACTTTGAAGAGGGTGTATTGAGAGGGTTGCTATCCTCCCTGATCTTTCATAGCATAGTCTTGCTTGGGGACAAGCAAGAGATAACCATGGGGGTGTGATAAACCTCTATTTTGTCCTATTTTCAGCCCCTATTTGACTCATTCTCTCCCGCGTTTTCACGTTCAATCGTGTTAAAGAAGAGCCAAATTGGCCTCCTTTAGCACACTTTTTATTCATATAACATCTTTCTATATTTTTAGGAACTTTACTGAAGAAATGGAAAGATGAACAACATTTAGCAGAAAGGAGTCCCAAGAAGGCAATTGAAGCCACGAAAAAGTGTCGTACGGAAGTCCCAAGGAATCGAACACATGTAGCACAGCCGGACCGCGAAGAACCGACGAAGCAGCAGGCCAGCCAAGTGGCACGGCGGTGCTGCTTGGCTAGTTTTGGGTGGTTTCGTCAGTATTTTGGCACGCTGCCACCGTGCCTTGAGGCACGATTGTGCCACCCCTATTCTGCGTCGCGACTTAAATTCCCTTCGGGGCTGTTTTGAGGGGACATTTAGTTCTATTCAATTTTCATTCAGTTTTTTTCCCGAGACTGTTGTTTAGGCGATTTTTAGGTTTTAGTAGAGAGTATTATTTTCACACTATTGATTTCACTATTGGATTGAAGTTTTGCTCTATCGTTAATTCATGCGATTAATTCAAGGTTCTTCATCTTAATTCTCTCTTCTCTTGTTCTTAATTGCTCCAAAGTTTGGATACTATGGTTGCTGAATTGAGTTATTGGATTATTGTACTAGACATGATTGTAGGCTAAATCCTTCAACTTAGGTTGGGATTGACTCTGAATATGTGCAGTTGAATCTGGTACTGTCCTAATCCCTGCTCCCCCTTTGTTTTGCGATTATAAATTTTACTATGCACGCCACATGCTCGATGAAATGCTCGAAAGAACATTCATCCTTTTTATTGGGGTTTAGGGGAGCGTTGAGAAACGAAACCTTTACCTAGTACGCCTTAGTAGGCGATTTGGGTTTTGACATGAAAATGGTTAGGATTCTAATTGGGATTCGAGATTGTGAATCTTGTAATCTTTCGACTTTTAGTCCCATGAAAATAGGTGGCTATAGTTCTAGGATTAGTCTTCGATCCTTGAGAAAGGGAGGAGATGGGCTTAATTAACAATCTATCCATTTGTGACGCATACCTAGGAGATGTTTGGTAGGGCCAGTAATTGATTCGCTAGTATCTTTGTGCTGTTAATTCCAACCTGAGTGCTTCTTATTCTGTTGCTTACTACACTTATTAGCTGTCATTGTTTCACCTAGTTTAGCCTCTCAACCACGATTTTGATTGCCTAGCTTTAGTGGTCTAATTAGTTCTGGTAGTTGAAGCCAAGTTCCCTGTGAATTCGACCCGTACTTGCCGGTTGTTAGCTACAGCTACGCCGTGCACTTGCGGTAATTAAAACGATAATAGTGGTGCTAGTCCAGCTACTGCTTATATGCTTTTGCCTATTTTATCTATTGTTTGCACTGTTTCTGAACATAACCAGCAGAATCTAATTAGGTATTTTTATTGCTTATTATGCTCTATATACGATTAATGTATTTCTCTCCCTAAATGAATGAGAGACATGCCATGAATCATAAAGTTGTCTATTACTCAAGTATTATTATCTTGCACTATCACTTCGCCTATTTTGGTTTAATTTTCTTCAGTCCTACATACTCCACTTCCCGATGTGTATGTCTAAAAGAGAAATTTGTATATGTAGTTTCTTATCTTGGTGTGTGGGTTATGTCTATTTTACAGTCTAGTTACACTTAGGTTGAGCACCTGAACAACAAGGTATATAAATAATGGAAGTCAACAACATCTAAGCACCTTAAAGATATGCTTTGGAAGGCAATGGATGAAGAGATAACTGAATGGATGCCAACTGAACTGAAAAAACGAGTGCAAGCTATAAGGGAAACCGATGCATTCAAGAAGAGGTCTGAACAAAACAAAAAAAATAAGACCACTGGGCCTAAAGCTGGGATTTTCCACATGCCAGGGTCAATCTCAACTTCTCAATGGGCAGGGTGACTAGTAGTATCATTTAATTTTTTGTTTATACAAAATAATTTTCTAGGAATAACGCACGTCTTCTATGAACATAATTGACATTTTTTAAAAAATTTTCCCCACATTCTTCTCATTAGACAAAAAAAAATCAAAGAAAAAGACCAACTGCATCTCAGATCTTCAAGCAACTGTATACTAGAAAAGAAGGAACCCAAAAGGTTCTCTCTGACAACCGTTCTAAGGCTGTGCGTAAGAGTTTTTCCTAGCTAAGGTCTTAAGTTTACATACTATTGGTATTTTCTGAAACGGGGAGTGTATCATGCTTTATCTATTTGCAAATGTGTTATACTGAGTAGAATACAAAGTTGATTTTGCGAATAATAGTAGAATCCATAATGGGAGAACCTAAAACATGGTATGCTGTTATAGAATCTTGCATATAGTAGAAATTTTGCGAATAATAGTAGACTGATTTACTTATTATGCAAGATTGTCAAGAGCTATTTGAGCATCTGATAATACAAAGTTGATTTTGTGTTCCACACCAACTTTTTGGATGAATGGCAAACCAATCTCATATGCATCGCTATCAACATCAATTGCTATAATCTGCAGCCAGATTAATTACTAAAAGAATGTGTTAGCCCTATATTGATTACATAAGTGAATGAATAACATGATCATGTAGGAATGACACTGAAAGGCTAAATTCAACTGAACCTTTCCATCACTTAGGATCGAAAGAGCAGTAAGCAAGAGTGTACATAAGCTCCACTATTCCCTTTTTTTAACCTTAACAACGAGCATTTGATGTGACCTCTTTTTTAACTCTTTTTCTCCCATGTTATTGTATTTTATTGTTGATGTACTCCGAGCGTGAGGCCCGTAGAGTTGTTGTCTCCAGCATGTAGCTGTTGAGTAATGAATATACATTGTGCAACTGTTGAATGCAGGAACCTCATTATTGTAAGGCTTTAAGCCTAGATTTAGCTTAATTTTAGATAAAACTCTGTCCGTTCTTCCCTAAAACTTAAGAACAGGCTTATGAAATCGTTAACACTCCTAGCCTTAGGGGGTAAGGGCGTGATTACTTCATTTTAGACTTTTAATGTTCATTTATCCCTTATTTTTTTTTTTTTTTTACCTATCCAATTACAGGATAAGTTCGAGCGTCTAGAGGCATAGGTTTCTCAATCAGGAAATGAAGTAGATGATGATGAGCTTTTTCTGCAAGCCGTTAGAGGTAAGAACAAGAAAGAAACTATTTACGGACTTGGGACAGAGTTAGAAGCTTACTACCTAAGGTCTGCTCGTTGCTCTACCTTATCATCATCATACACACCCTCAGTTGTTTCTCAAATGGAGACTCGCTTGAAAAAATCAAAGGAGGAACTTTAAGCTACGAGGGAAGAATTTAGAGCCATTGGGGAGGAATAAAAACAACAAAGAGAGTTGATCGCTAGCCTACTTGCTCGGCCTGAGGGCCCCTTCTTTTGCCATTCTCTCTGGCCCCTAACTAGCTGTTAGTTTATGTTTGTGCACCTTATTGTAGGGTTACAGATTGCCTTTTTGGATGAGGACGTAATTATATGTTGGAATTGAGACTCATTAGCAATGGGTTTAGTTTGTTCCTAGTAACCACAATTAATGGTAGTTTGGCATGTTTAGACTTAATATATTTAGGAGGACTTAGAATTAGGTGCGAAGACATGCTGGATGAAACTCGGCACTTTTTGATGATGTAGTTTCACTTGTGCTTACATATGGCTATTGTGGCTGATTATATATTCTTCTTTCAGTTATATATTTGTTTATAGAAATACATTAACAAGGGCGTAGGGTACAAGTTCCATATCGTTCAACATAGCTACAAAATAGCTTCATCTCAACTAGAGATGAAAACAACTCATCCCCATCCATGATGCAAATTAGTAAAAATTGCTACAAATACATTATCGCTACAGTAGAGATGAAACACATTTTCGTAGGCAAATTCGTCTCCATTTAACCAAAATATTTTCGTCCCTAATAGAGATGAAACAACATTTCATAGTAAGGTTCATCTCTAACAGAGACAAATGTTTTGTACAATGCAACCAAATATGTTCGTCGCCGATAGAGACGAAACTAACTTTGTAGCAATGTTCATCTCCAACAGAGGCGCATTATTGGCAATCAACATATTTTCGTCTCTAACAGAGATTACATGGAGCTTCGTAGTAGAATTAGTCTCTAGCAGAGACGAATGAATGTGTAATGGCAACCAAAACATTTCATCTCTAATAGAGATGAATCAATATTTCATAGCAATATTCTTCGCTAACAAAGATGAAAAATACTAGTCATCACTAATTTCATTTGCGATGGTGGGTTTTGAAACGAATGTTTTTTCACCTTTGTTTTATCGCTAAATTATTTAGCGATGAAAAAATAAAATTCAGTGACGAATACTTTTCATCACCAACTACGCGCTTTTTCGTCTTGTATAGAAAACTCATCGTTACAAAATTAGAACTGCTAGCGTGCCAGTATGACTTAGTCAAAAATATGACTATGAAAATATGTGATGATGTCACTAATATGAACCCTAATAGCATCTATATCGCAATAACTATATGTCTAGAGGGATATAATAAAAATGAATTGTGTGTCTATATGAACAGTAGATGTTCTGCCTATCTTGGAAAAAGATCATTATTTTCAGAATTTATGTCATTATGTGGGAAAAATCCAAGAACCATTTGCAAGTAAAGATAGCGGATAATAGTATTATGAGTCACAACGAAGCCACAGAAGAGTAATTATTCATAGAAATAGGACGAGTCCAATGCATTATATCGGTTCTATGGATTACTGATCAACCCTCTACTGATATGATTACTTAAAATAATTTTCAAAGGCTATATTTTCTTTGCACACAAAAATTATAACCAAATAATATTCATAATAAATAGTCACTCGTTTCCTATTGATAAATTTAATAAAGCTTACACTCATCAAAAAATTGAGTTTACATGTAGCCAATGGTAAGAAGGTAATACTTGCACAATGTGAGATATCACTAACAATCTCAGTACTTAAGTTATCCATTAAAGAGTAGATTGCTGAACAACAAGGGCAATTATGCAAAGAACTCTATTATGATAATCCTCTTAAAGTTTGGGATAAAGACAAGACATTTGTAAAAATCACTTTGTGTAATCCCAACACTATTAGCTGATTCAAATAAATGGTGTATACACATCCAAGAATTTGATAAACAAATCATAGAGCTTCTAGACAAAGGATTAATCAGAAATCGACAGTCCTTGTATCAGTCACGCTTTCATGGTAAGAAATCATGTTGATGAAAAAAGAGGGAAAGCAACAATGACAATTAATTACAAAAAGCTTAACGATAATATTGTCTTTCATGGTTATTATATTCCTAACAAAACAGTTCTTTCAATATAATGTAAGAAGCCTCTTGGTTCTCAAAAATAGATCGTAAAAGCAGATATTGGAAAATAAAAATGGATGAAGAAAGAATTCCTTTAACTGCATTTAGTGCATCTCAAGGATATTATGAGAGGATAGCAATATCATTTGGTCTTAAAAATGCACCTTAGATATGTCAAAGAAGAATGGATAACATTTTTCAAAGATCTTAATCATTGTCATGCTGTTTACATCGATGATATTCTTTCTTTTCCAAGACCATAGAACAGTGTCCTAGCTATCATCCAAAGACGCATTAATCATGGTATTATTTTTGGTAAGAGCCAGTGCATATATATGAACAAGAAATTGAGTTTGTAGGTCTAGAAATAAAAACTAGGCAAATCATCATACAAAAGCATATTCTAGAACAAATGGAAAATTTACCTAAAAGATTGAAAATATGAAGCAATTAGAAAGATTTCTTAGATATCTTACATATGTTTCAAATTTTATAAAAGATCTAGCTAAATTGACAAAATCATTGCAGTAGAAACTCAAGAAAGAAGTAAACTGGACATGGACCACTAGTAATTCAAAGATTATTCAGAATATTTATAAAAGTGTAAAAATCTTCCTGTTCTTAGTTTGCCTAATGAAAAAAATAATTTAATTCTTGAGAAAGAAGCCAACAATGGGAACTATGCGGTGCTTAAAATCAAACAAGGAGAAAAACTTTGCAAATATTGCAGTGAAAATTTTAATAAAGCATAATACAACTATCCTAACGATGGAAAAAGAAATTCCTATAGTCATAAGGGAAATTGAAAAGATATTAATATTTTTAGCCCCAAAACATTTTCTTATTTGAAGTAATTGCAAAGGAGAACTTGTTTTTGTGAAAAATAATTTATCAAATATGCAAGCACAAGGGCAACTCATGCTTTGGTAATTATGGCTTATCTAGTTTCCCTTATCTATTAAGCGTATACAGGGATCAAAGTATACTACAGTAGATAGTTTAACTCGAGAGCTCGTTAATGGTGATAATCAGAGGAGAAGATTCTTCGGAAAAGAAGAAAATCTAAAATGAAGTGCCATTATTGCTACAATGGGACCTTATAGTAGAATCCTCATGGATATTTTGGAATTTTATACCAAAAGTAGATCATACTTTTGTCTGCTATCTGCTGCCTATCAAATAGTACAAATATTAAATCTTCTAGAGTTAGAAATGAATTACCTAAGGTATCCTTATAATATTCAAGAAAAAATAGTTCACATGTTTAAGAAAAATGGTTTAATGACTGGTATGCAGCTTGCATCGATTATTATCATAATTATTCCGATTATATTTGGGAGTCTGAGAGTACTATGACCTTCTTTCCTGATAGGCCTGGAGTTGATGGTGTTACATTCCTAGCAAATTCAATCCCCCGAGATGACTACATTATAAAAGCCTGGGAATATGGAATGATAGCAAAGCTCATAGAAATTCTATATTCAAAGCGCCCATTCTTCTCAAGACTAATTAACTTTCATCAGTGCATTTTTAAAAAAATCCATTTGATTCTTACATTTCCTAATGGTCCAAAAATAATTTCATACAATAAAAGTCTGTATATTGAGGTACATTACGTAGTGATTGAGTATGAAAATTGAAAGGCCAAACCAGCCATTTATCTTATTCAATTAGTTGACTTGAACGATCAGAATGATCAACAATAAGAATAGTTTTCAGAACAACTAGAAGTAGTTAGCGATCCTACTTTGGTGAGAACCATTGGTTTTTACAACTTTTATCATCAAATGTCGGCATTGATTGAACGAGGAAAAATAATAATGCATTACAGAAGCATAACTTTCATTTATCATGATGGTTTCTAGAAATACATGAAGGTAGAGTAAGGTACTTCAGTAGATGTCTTTGATAGTCTCTTTGATGTTGGAGCTAGAAAATTCTTATCAAAAAAAAGAAAGAAATATCTTCATGAATTATTTTAAAAATGGAATCTAGAGCATCTTCAACTTGATGAGGATTTTAATAATTATCTAGATAATGATGGGCTGGAAGACATTATTAGAGAAAAGACATGTAGAATCTTAATATGGATGACTAGTCATGTGAACATTAATTGCTTTGAAAAGTTATTGCACTGTTATTGTGTTAGTTTGTTAAGTGTCAGGTCGGTAAAATAATGTAGTCTATTGTAGCCATGTGAAAATATCAGTTTATTTACTGCAGCTATTAGGGCACCCTATGTAGTCCATCTTTTCTATAAAAGGAGATGCTTAGTGTTGAGAAGGGACAGAGTCATTTGAGCATATTTAAGCAAAAGAGAAGTCGTGATTCTCTGTTTCTCTATGAGCTAGCACCTCTGATGATCTTAGTAGATTAAGTCCCTATTTAATTGTTCCATTGTAATATTATCACTTTTGAGATTTCAATAAAAGAAGTTTTCTAGTAGAAAACGTTATTCAATCAAACTTTATGTCTTAAATATTATAATTTCTTGATTAAGGTCTCACTATCTTTTAAATTATAAAACTAGATTAGAGACTATGGTCTGAGACAGGAAACAAAATAGATCTGTGTTGCACCTGATCTCATTAAGGAATGTGTGATTGAGATTTGGAATCTTTGGAAGTTAAAGGAATGTTAGGGTCTAGTACTGATTAAGTTCGGATAATAGCCAGAACTCTCTAATTAAGCCTTATTATTTTGCTAAGCATGGTGGACTCAGTATCCCATAAAAATATAATATTTATAATATAAATAGTAGATTGCGATATCCAGTACAAGTAAATTCTATAAGAAGTTAAAATTAAAACAAGCATTTTTGCTGAAAAGGTCTAAAAAATAATAAAATTACTAAAAGTGTTCCGTTTGGACCAAAGTTGAAATTTGAGAAGTTTTAGGTCACAATAATGAAAAAAAGAACTAGAAAGTTACTTTCTCCAAGCGTGGAGGGGTCAAAAGGTTCATTTTCTTATTTTGTGGACCAAGCAATTCAGGCACTAAAGTTGAAAGTATCGAAAAATTAATAATTCGAAATCATCTCGCATGCACTTCTATAAGAGAGTATTTGTATCCTTTCTTTTAATGTGTCTAAACCATATAAGTATCCCTTCCCTCATCTTAAGTTCTATTGAAGCCACCCCAATTCTCTCTCTCTTATGATCATTTGAATTTTATTATTCATGATCTTAACGCCAATTTAATCTTCTTATTTGTTATACTAGCTTTAGTATTTGAGATAGCTTGGGTAGTTGAAAGTAACGTCACTGTGGATACCACTCGTACCTAGGGGTTGCTGACTAATGGCATCATTCACTAATTGTTGGAAACGTAACATTGTACTATTGTGAATTGAATATTGAGCGTTTGTTAATTTCACGACTTTCTTGCATTCTTTTTGCGGAATTATACGAGCTTTTTTTTTCTTTATGTTTGGGCAACCATAATAAGATTTTTTTTTTAAAAAAAAAGACTTTCACTAATTAGCCATTTATTGTTTGGAGGCCAATATTTTAATTTTATTAGTGATGAACCTTTAGATTCATATGGCGAACCTTTGAGTTATATTTGGTGAACCAATAGTTTCAAGTGATGAATATTCATATGGTGAACCTTTGAGTTATATTCAATGAACCTATAGTTTCAACTGATAAATATTTTTCCTTATTTTTCCTTGTCTTCACCCAAATTATTATGTTATATCATTTAAAATCATAAATTTTTGTCAAATCGCGTCAGACTTACACAAGGGTTCTCCTCTTTCTTCTGCGTCGTGACAGCCCGAGCCCTATCTCTCTCTCCCTCTCCTCTCGCTCTTCTCCTCCTCCTCTCCACGCGACTCAAGCACCAGAGAATTCACCAAATTTTTTCAGCCCACCAAACTCGAAATCCTCCATATTCCACCTCCCTAACCTCAGTCGAGCCCTATGCTTGCAAAACCTGGCAGAAAGTCAAAGGACTTAGCCATGGTTTTGGTGGCTTTGTGCGACGATTTGGGGCGTCGAACGTGTACCCATGCTAGGCCATGCATTTCAATCCCTAGCCACTCCAATTCCTCTACAAATTGGGGCTAAATTCGCAACACAAGCGTCAGCAAAAGGCACCAAGTCAGTTTGGGTGAAATTTGGGTCGAATTAGGGTTCGAATGGCACGATTGGGCACGGTTTTGAGCTCTATTCGTGCATGGTGAGCAAGAACTGAGGGGTTGGTATTGTTTGAACACCTAGAGCCGAGCCCAGCAACTTCGAACGATCATCCACCTTGGAATCGACGTAGGAATTTCTTTACTCCTAAAATTATTATTATTTTTAATGAATAACTGAAGTTAGTTAGTGCATGTTAATTCTGAGATTAGAAGCCAGTTGGGGTGAAATTGGAGTCAAAGCTAAGAAATTACGAATATGGTACTGAATTTGGGTAAATTGCATGATAATTCGATGTATGGTTGAATATGCCAGTTAATCAAGGATTGTAAAGTAAGCAGAGTGTTGTTATTGGATTATCGTAGCATGAGTTTATCGCACTTGAATTTTATTTGACGCTTAGTGATGCTAGTTGAGCAGTTGAAGTAACTATGGAAATAACTGAATTACATCTAAGGGCTATAGCTAAATCGGTTTGGGCATGTTAATAGTCCATTCGTAGTAATTTCAATGGAACATTACGCTTATGGATATCGGTTTGTGAACTAAAAAGCAAAATGTCGCTTTAAAGTCTCCATTACTTCAGTTGGCACACTTAGACGCTATGTTAGTTATTAAGCATGAATGTTATACCAATTTATGATCATTTTATGTATTGTTGATTTGTTTATGACACTGTTAGACCGAGTTGGAAGTTGGATGGCTCGAGGTGGAACTATTGAGTGGTTTGATGTTCTTGTGGTCGGTGCTGTGTGAGGAAGGATTTAGGGTTGTGAATTGCCGCAATTGTGCGAATGACAAGGCCATGTGTGGCTTAATGGGCAGATTCTACCGGATTGTAATATGAAGTGTATGAATGTAATATGTGTGAACCCTGTTCCCCCGATATGCTACGTGACATTATGTGATTAATTCTTGAAACTTTAGACATCTTTAAAAAGAAAAGGTCATTCAGAAAGTTTGTTATACACGTTCGAAAATGCTTTTAAGTTTTTCAGTTGTCTATTCGCTTGTTAGGACGTCTAAGGTGTAAAAAGGTCCTAAATCATCAAACCATTCAGTTAGTGACTCGATTGAATAATCGATAGGTTTAGGAAGTTTAGAAGTGAACTAAAAGTGAATTTGAAAATGTTTAAAGCATTGGTTTATTTATAACTTCTCCTTGTGTTTAAAAGAATTTAAATGAGCTGGAAAATAGCACCTTAAGGTGCTAATTATGAAGTTTAGCTACTTTTTATATACTAGTTGCTTGCTTAAGCCTCTATTGAGTTTCAAGGTACGAGCGTGTCAAACTATTATATTTTAATAAGTGTTTACATTGAAAGTTTATTTAAAAAAACTTGTTCATAAACGAGCCAAGTACCTCAAGTTTTCGAATAATAACAAGTTTGGAATGCTTTAAGTATTCAGTTTAATTTTTATACCCTCCTTTGAGTTTTAAAAAGGATTGAAACGAAGTGAAAAAGGGTAACTGAAGGAGTTTTATTATGAAATTTAGTTCGAGTTATATGCTAGTTAAGTACTTTAAGTTTCGAATGAGTTTTGAATTGCGAGTAACAAATTCATTATGATTTTAAAGGGTTTCCAAGTTAAAAATGAAAGAACCATAACCAATGGTAAGGTTATGGGCTATTTTGCTAGATAAGCATATATATGAATAAGCATAAGTACGCATATGTGTAAGTAATTATGTTTATATTTACAAGTACGTTGAGGAGCTGCTCTAGAAACTTTAAGCTTAAGTCTAAGAGTCAGGGATGGTGGCTTAGTATCTCGCCTGGCATAACATAATCCATGTTAAGATGACTCAGGGATGGTGGTTTGAATCCCGCTTGGAGTCTTCGTATGTAAGCTATGTGTCAGCATAGTATGATGTCTGTCTAGATAGGCGTATGTTATCAGTCAAGTTTGGCCGGCACGGGATGGCAGCAACAAAGTACCTCTAAGAGTTTAGTCTCCTCACTTATGTAATCAAATCATTATATATGTTTTTTTAATAAACGAAGATCTTATGTTACGGGTATTTTCCTAATGAATAAGAAAAGCGGTTGGAGTTTCGTCTTTTTAAGTATTTTAGAAAAGAAAAATTTATAAGGGCCATTACGAGGCGACATTGAGTGTGATTTGGAAAGTTTATGAAGGTCATTAGAGGACCATTATGAAAGATGTTTCATTTAAAGAATATGACCATAAGAGGCTAACTAAAGTGTTTTTAAAAAGGGAAAAAAAGATTTCAAAGGTGCATCCTATATTTTATGAATGACTTTCTAAGTATAGTTTAAATGAAGTTCCAGATGAAGCATAGTTACATCCTAGTAATGCATCATACATTCAAGCTTTTCAATGTGCATATTCAATGAAAGAATGTTTCTTTCCAAGTCTTTCTTATCAGCTTAGATGTTTTCAATACTTTCAGAAAGAATTATAAGCTTTAAAGAAGTTGGCGTGAATTATAAACCAATCTTACAATATATGAAGAATCACTGCGTTTTTAAAAGTATGTTTGAAAGCTTCAAACTCAATCCTTGTTGCTTGTTTGATTAGGTGCCTAACTATTTGTTAGTAGGGAAGTTGGGCTGTGCAGGGCCTAGAAACGAGTTGAGGGGTTAGAATGAAGTTTCAAGGGTGGTAATCTTTCCTTGGGGATTTTAATTGCCTAATATAATTGTAAAGTATGAATGCGTGACATGTGACTATTATTAATATTATTACCTGCAATTATTTTGGTTTTAAGGAGTAGGGGAATTCTCACTGAGCGTGTGGTTGCTCATCCCATTACTCTTTCCCCTTTTTCCCTAGGCTTTTGTTATGACAGGTGAAAGTCAAGCCACTTATGCGGTGTTGAAGTTTACCCCTGGTTGAAAAAGAGTTACGTGGTCCATACAGAAGTAGATTCATGAGTTTAAAGATGTAATACAACATATTCCTAGTTTGTAATTGTTGCAAACTAAGTTTTCTAGCTTATATAATGCATATTATTTATGGGTCGCTCTATATGGCTATGTGGGCTAACCATCTGATTAGTTAGATGTCTTTGATTGAAATTAGCCGTGTTTTGGGATGTAAACCCTAGTACTCCAATTGTATGAATCATTGAGTTGTATCTTTCGTTTCTTCTTTATTAATGAACTATATTGTTTGAGTACTCATAGTGAGTTGCTCGTTGAGTTATGAACTCTGGCACGCAGCCGTTGAGCTTATTCTATAATGTTGTACACTTCTGTTGATTACAGGAGTTTATTATACGACTTCTAGCCAGAAAATGGTTCGTTTTTAGGGGAAACTCTATCCGCTTTGCCCCAGAAATTTAAGTAGAAAGTTAAGAGAACTTAACGCTCCCGGTCCTAGGGGCTGGGGGTGTTACAATGATGGTATCAGAGTAAGGTGTTGTGACCACAGGCCGTGACTTGAGTCGTGCATCTCATATAGTTGCCTAGAAACGCGTTCACGATGACATGATACATGCCTACCTTGTGAGCAAATGTGAGTTTTATGTGAATGCTAGTCGGTTACCTTGTTAGGTGCCGCTTGAGTGAGCTCATTGTTGCTTTAAAGAGTACACAACCACAAGAGGGTGGTGAATTGTGGTGTCTGATTTTCGTAATATGCTGGCAAACAGTCTTTAGACCCTGTTTGTGCAGGCGGTTCCTGAGATATACAGAAGCGAAAATCCAACAAAATTGAATGCAGAAATAATGGACACAAGATTTTTACGTGGAAAACACCTCTAGCCCAACTGAGGTGAAAAACCACGACCTACCTCGTGTAGGATTTACACACTTTACTAAACGGGCTAATCACGTTACAATAGTTACACACCTTATTACAAATTGCAACTCACATAACTGTCTTCCCTAAGACAGGTTACCCCATATCCAAAATTCCCTTGATTTGGACACACACTCAACTCACTTTTGTGATAGAGAAATATAAAGAAAAACCACCCTATTGCAATGCTTCTCAACTAAGCTAATATAGGGTACAATGAAGTCCTAGCATGCCAACTTTGAAAGCTTAAATAACTCACTCACTAGACACGGTTTTCTTTTGAAACTTTTAAGCTCATGAACACTAAATTTTTGCCTTTGAAAACCGATGCTTCTGAAGGTGTAAGAAGCGACTTTATATAGTGCTTGGTAAAAACAATTCCTCAAATTTTTGGAAACCAAAATTTCTAAAGGAGATAGAGTCCTTTAACCACAAGGGGTGAGGTAACATGAGCTGGCAAGAATTCCTTAATTACTTAAGGCGGTGATTCTTCAGCAACACGGTTTCATCCTTTAGCCCATGATTTTCTCAACCACCTTATCTACTTGCTAAAAGCTAAAGATTCTTTTTATTCAAAAAGATTTTGCAAATCCCCCTAGATTTTGATAACTGTTTTAGGGTAAGGGATAAGATACTCCAAAAAAAAATCTTGCTTGCAAATCTTGGAGAAGCTGATCAGAATCAGAAAGAAAAAAATCGTGTAAAACTATCTTTCGCAGCCTAGTCTGGAAACACCCTGACCGCCCTGTTTCCAGAATTGTTTTGAAAGGTGATCCGAAATATTTTCCAAAAAGCAAAACCGTTTCAAGTAAATGGTAAGTTAAGACTTTCTAATTGGCATATTAACAAGAGTCTAAAAATATAAAATATAAATCAAATCAAGACATCTTGTTGTNACGACCAGTCATCTTGTAGAGAGACCAATTTGCTGCTTCAAACACTTCACAGGACCTGTTCCTCACGGCTGCACTTATATCGCTGACATGAATACGTATTCTTAGTCAACCATTCAAGCAAGTTTAAGAAATTGAGAACAGCAGTAA
>NCQV01103684.1:0-10068 GCA_002740545.1 Lophocereus schottii
ATAAGAATGGAAAGCCCACATATGCAGCGTACCTTTCAATTTGAATAACTTGCTAGCTTAGCTTGAAGCAAATGATTCTGAAGCGATTGTCATGCCGTATTAATTAAATTAATTAAGCATCTTTACCCTGACAAATACCATATGGATGTTGGCTGTCTCTTCCGGGGACCTTGAAGCTCCAAATTTATGCAAACTCAGTCTCTCCACGTCACATCGTTTTAATTCAAATCTGGATCCACAAAAACTCCACGTTCCTTCTAAATCTGAATCCACATTTTCCTGGACATGTTCAATAATTTGGAAATTTGAACTTTGAAAAAATTGAGATATCATATAAAAACTCGTTCGTAATAATTATATTAAATATTTATACTTTTATTATATAGTTTGATTGTAACAGAGTATCATAAGCAATAACTGTCTTGTAATTATCATTATCATAAACTAAGTAACCATTAGCGCACTTAATTACAAACTTGTTCTTTTGCTTGGCAAATAAGAATGTACTAGCTCTTTCTAATCCTTTCCAATCTCTACCAATCTCCCCCAAAAAATTTAAATCCTACCAAACCTTCTCACTCGTTCCCAACCCTAACTAATCCTCACCATTTATTTTATCATCATTTTCACTCATTTAAAAAAAAAATTTCCCAACTCTTCTCAATTTGTATCAATCTTTACCGTCATCGCAAGAAAATTTTAATTCTCTTAAATTCTTAACCAATTTTTGTTATTTTTTTAATCAATTTTAGTTATTAACGAAAAGTATAGACTCCTCATTTTGCGAAATGTTGCAATCATGTAAATAATGAAGAACCCACAAACGTCCATCAGATCCTGGCCCCGGTGACATGAGTTGAGCCATTTAAATTCGTACGTTTGCTTTATGACACTCTGATTACGTCCAACTGCATTCAATTGGACATGTAACTGCAAGATTTGCCTAACTCACAAGTAAGGAAGGGCCAATTTTTTTTTTTTTAAAAGAAATACAAGTAATACAATTTAGATAGTTTTTCGTAAGGGGTCTTTTTAAATTATCCTCAAAAAGAATACAATGAAAGTCTTTATGTGAGACCTGATTCCACATAACTGTGGAATGCAAAGTGAGACCTAACTTTGCTAGCTAATCGGCTGCGCAATTGTCTTCTCTAAAAATATGTTTAATGATTGCATGATTACATGATCGAAAGTAAGTATAGATGTCGTGTATCAGAACTTGTAATTCTTATGGCGCTTGTATGCGTCCTTGCACTACTTGGATAAGAATTTTGTTACCCCCCTTCAATGTGGATGTTTGTGTATCCTGCTTGGACTGCCACTTTGATCTCGTTTCTCATTGCTATTGCTTCTGCAACCAATATTGAACTTGTTCCTAAGATGAACGCTGACACCTGAATAAATTCGCATTTCCAATTACGTAAGACATAATCTCCCGCTGCTTTGTGAGAAGACCTGGATCCATCAAAGTTGAGCTTGATGTATCCCTCTTGTGGCTTCCTCCATACAACCCAATATGTACTCTTACGGTTGATGGTTGGATGATGGATGTTGGATGGTTGTATAGTTTGTGTGAGTTTATTCCTTATGCGCCATTCTGCGCTTACTCTTTTTGCTC
Organism: Lophocereus schottii; assembly: GCA_002740545.1. NCBI lineage: Eukaryota > Viridiplantae > Streptophyta > Magnoliopsida > Caryophyllales > Cactaceae > Lophocereus > Lophocereus schottii. Next base: position 1,619 of record NCQV01103684.1, read on the forward strand.
TTAAAAGTGTTATGACAGAATTTGGTATCTCATTATGGAAAACTTTATTATTCCTTGATTTCCAAATGCTCCATAAGAGCGCTACAATTCTATCTATCTTGACTAGCGGCCTAGACTGTTTAATATTAAGCGGCCAATGTTGTATTTTCGTTTGGAAGATATTTGGTAACCTAGCAGTGACGCAATGATGGTCACTTGCTAGTTACCAAATTGTTGAGCATTATGACATCCAAAGAAAAGATGTTCTGCATCCTTAATTGTCTCATTACAATGAGGGCAGAGTGGGTCAATTTTCATTCCTCTATAAAGTAAATTTCTCCTAGTAAGAAAGGAAGTATGACATAATTGCCACAGAAAGACTTGCAACTTAGGCATGATATCTAACTTCCAAATCCAGCTGAATTTCCACGCTTGGGACTTGTATAAGTCTAGTCCAGGTGATTGATTTAGTAGAAAACTCTCCACTTCCTGATAGACCCCAACAAGTAGAGTCAGATAATGGTTTAAATAGCAATGGTGTTGCAGAAATTAACTGAATTCAGGAATCATTAACTAAACTTTGTAATTTAGTAATATCCCATTCATTGTTAGCCGAGATAACGTGTGAAACTCTTAGTGAGGTATCAATACTAGGAGTGTCTTGTATTCTCATTACGGAGGCAGGACTATCATTAGCACACCAATTATCCAACCAAAAACTTGATACTCTTTCCTTCCGCAACTTTCCATCGAATACTTTTACCAAATTGCTCATGGTTTTTTAGAATACATTTTCATGCCCAAGAGTCCGATGATCTTGGTTTGACTATGAAAAAATTTTCATTAATGCACTAGATTTTGCTCATTAAAAAGTTTCCAAATCAATTTGCTCGAAAAAAGATTATTTACTGCTTCTATTTTTCGAAGGCCAAGGCCTCCTGATTTCTTGGGACGATAAATTTTATCCCAAGATATAATCAGGAGCCCTTTGATGTTATCATATTTTTTTCAGAAGAAGTCCCTATTAACTTTGTCAATTTTCTTGCTGGAGGAGCTAGGACGCTAAAAACATTGCATTGTGTGTGCCAGCATGGTTTCTAAATTAGTCTGAATCAATACTACTCTACCTACTATAGTGATGTTCCTGTCTTTCCATGTTTGGAGTTTAGCAGTAGTCTTATTGACCAATTCTGAAAACGTGTTTATGTTTGGCATCCCTTTAAAAACTGGACACCCCAGATACTTACTCAGATCATCCTGATGTATTATATTAAATACAGAGGCTACTATTCGTCGATCATACGCAGTAGCATTCTTAGAAAAAGTGATGGACGATTTCTGGAAATTTATGAGTTACCCGGAATTTTGAAAAAAGTTAATGAGTAGAGTACTAAGGTTCTGGCATGATTCTAAATTTGTTCTGCAAAATAAGAGACTGTCGTCTGCAAATAGGAGACATGGTAGTTTCTCTACCTTAGGCGCAATTTTGAATCCAATTCCATTTTTCTTTTTATTTCGTGCTTCCCGTAATGCACGCGTTAGGACTTCCATACATATTAAAAATAGGTATGTTGATAACGGATCTCCTATGCGTAATCCTCTAAACAGTGTGCAGAACCCCGATACTTTGTCGTTAACAATAACTGAATAAGATACTATAGTGACACATTGTCGACTCCAACTGATCCAATTTTTATGAAATCCCAACTGTTTGAGAGCTTCAAACAGAAAGTTCCACTCAACTTTATTATACGCTTTTTTTATGTCAAGTTTTAATGCAACCCAAGATATTTTCCTTTTTATGGAATTAAATTTGTTAATAATTTCATGGATCAGTAGGATGGTACCATGAATGGACCGATGTGGTGCAAAAGCACTTTGTACACAGTTAATTAGTTTGCCAAGCACTGGATGCATTTGGTTAACCAAGATTTTATCTATGATCTTGTAAAGGCTATTACATAAATTGATTGGTCGAAAATGGGTTGTCACTGATGGGTTATGTATTTTTGGGATCAGTGCTATGAGTGTGTGATTAATTTGCTTTAAAGGCTTCCCTTCAAGAAAAGACGATTTAATCAATTGGCAAACATCTTTGTGAATTATATATCAATAATCCTGAAAAAGTGCTGCACCAAAATCATCCGGTCCGGGGGCTTTGAATTTATCCATTTGAAAAACTACATCTTTGATTTCACAATCCTCAATAGGTTTGACTAAATTGTCATTGTCTTCTTGGGTTAACACTTTCGAGAGATCAACTTCAATGGTAGACAAGTTACCATGCGTTGACCTAAATTGTGTATTGAAATCTTGAACAAATAGCTTTTGGATTTGAGTGACATCGTCCACACAGACTTCAGATGAATCTTTAATTTTGGATTTTCTGGCTTTCATCAATTGGTGAAAGTAACGAGAATTTCTATCCCCATTAACTAACCATTCCTTCCGTGCCATTTTACCCCAGTATTTTTGGTTAAACAAATGCATTTTTCTCATGTTGCTTGATCACTCTAAAATGCCAATTGTTAAGCCTTGCATTATTAGGCTGGGATACTAACTTTTGCTCTATCGATAGCAATTTGTCAGTATTTTTTTCAAGTTTTTGCTTAAAATTCCCAAATGTGTGTTTACTACAAGATTTTAAGTCTAATTTAATTCTTTTCAATTTGTTCGCAATGCCGTACATCGGTGTACCTGACAATGACATTTTCTAATTTTTCTTAACAAAGCAATGCGTGTCCTGGTACTGTGCCTATGAATGCTGATATCTGAAATTAGTTCCCTTCCTATGAGGATGGGCTGGATCTATGTTGAGAAATATATAAGAGTGATCAGAACAAGTAAATGGGCCATTGGTGACAAGATAATTAGGGAAAAGTTGAAGACAATCTTCCCTAAAATAACTCTATCCAATTTTTCGTAAATAAGATTACCACGTAATAATTTTTTCCAAGTAAAGATCATTCCTTGCACATTAGCATCGTGACATTTACTATGCGTAAGGGAGTTCTTAAGTTATTGAAGTCGAGAGGCACATAGACATGTTCCCCCAATTTTTTCAGAAGGATGCAATATTTCATTGAAATCACCTAAAATGCACTAAGGCACATTATTAAGGTGGTTAAAATGGTTCCAAAAATCATCTTTTTCATTAATTTATGCCGGCGCATATGCCACAGTGAGTATGCAATTTTTTGATGTACTTCTTTTAACAACATTGCAATGAATTGCACGTGCTTCCTTTGCTAAAACGTTTTCAACAACATTTTCTGAATTTCCAAAGGAGCCATATACTCCCCACATTATTGTGGGGTGAGATAGTATCATGGTTATGGTAACCAAGTGTTTTGATTATACGTTCAGTATTGCTTTCGTTTACCATAGTCTCAGTCAAATCAAGATATCAGGTTTGATTGTTCTATTGATAAACCCCACTTCCACCAAGAGTTGGGCTTTTTTAGTTCCTTGAATGTTCCAGACAATGATTTTCATTAATAACAATGGTTAAAGGTATGTGCGCAATACTCATAATCATGATTGCCGGTCTATTTCTTAAATCTAAAGATAATAATTAAATGTGTGATGAGCCCAAAGAATGGTTTAGTCCACAAATAAGACCCCAGAACATTGAGCAAAATATGTACCTGATGATCCATAGGATCGGTCAGAATAATTATGGCCTTGGAAATCAAGCTAATTTGCTCTCTTCCTCTCATCAATATATAAATTTCAGAAATAGTAAAAAGGCATACAGCTTGAAATAATTATTACAAATACTTGAGAGACTTAAAGGTGGCCCAAAAAACAGAAAGCAAATGGAGAATAAACAAATTCTGGCAACGTTAATATCTAAGTCCTTACAACTTACACTAAAAAAAGAGTGACAAATGGAATTCCCATTTTCTGAACTTTTGAGCATCATGCATGTGCTTATGACCTTCCCCTTGCAGAAACACGCCAGTAGCCAATGCAGCCCCGAAGAAAAGGAAAGGCCAACTCTCGTATGAACAAACACAAGTATAACAATGTTAATACTGCTAAAATAAGTCCTTATGAAAACATGTACATAACCCAAAACCCTTGAAATCACATATGCATAATATAGTGTCAAAATCTCAGGTAATAATATAGTGATGTTATTATCATCCTTGATTTGTTTATGAAGTTTAGAATGCTTCTTTTATGCTCCTTTTTGTCCAAAAAAAGGTACTATGTTAATGAAATTTTTTTGATAGAAACTTTGTCAATCTAATGAAAATTTTAATTTTTAAAAGTATTTAATGTGCTTTTTCTTTTTTGGTTTTTAGATCAGAGAGAAAGTTTTTAATACGAATAGTAATAGCTAGTAACGAAAAAATGTACTTTCAAATTTTATAAAAGAGAAAAAGAAACGATAGATCATGCTAAGAAGGAAGGAGTAACATAAGTTTAATTTGCATCTAAGGAGGACTAAGGTCCATACTTGCGTTGATATGACATGGCAGGCCGCCTCGAGGAGAGACTTGGACTTACACGTATCTTCCCTTGGAAATGAAAGGTAGCTGAAAGGTCGGGTTCATGTGAGTTAGTACGAGAGATATTGTGCGTTTTGGCATGCCACGTTAAACTTACATTTTCCAACAATTAAATGTTTGCATGTTATGATGGAGGATCCAATGATCTATGTAACTGAGACACATGCCAAAGGACGACGGATTACCATCTCGCCCTACGTGCGTGTAAGTTCTGTATGAGTTTTGATATAATATTTCCGCTCTATTTCTATGGTCTTGTAATTTTATTGAACTATTCTTGGATATGAATTTCGTGTAATGGTTAAATCTATAACTTTATCCAAATAAAATAATATAAAATAAAAATATCCTATATTGAATAGCCTAAAAATAAAGTGTAGATTATAATATCATATACGAAACCTATTTATAAGCTTTTGAGATAACTATCACTCTTTAATTTGGATTTCAATTAGTAGTTGATCCAAAAATACTATACAGCGATGTCAACTTTTAAGTTTTTAAAAATCCTATAATGTCGATTAATTTTTGTAAATACCCATACTAAAATTTTGAAGGATTTTTATATAGAAATTTGAATAATTCTCTCTTGACTAATGGTGTCTGTGGACACCGTTGGCCTCAATGAGGATCTCCATGAATCAAACTATTGTCTTGTCAAAATGGGTAAAAAGAAAATAATTTAGTAGCATAAACAGGAGAAAAAATGCGCTTTAATATTAGCAGGCATACTCTGTCTTCTCATCAGTGTCCACGTAGCAAACTTGGTCAGTTTCAGCCGAAATGATGGGAGGTCTTTCCAAGACAAAGCTAATTTCCTCACCCTGGAATGAAGCAAGTTGTTAGCGTATAAATCTATTCCTAAGCCTTCAACCATCAACTTAAGTTTTTGGTTGAGATGATTCTTGAACATGGTATCAGAGCTTTCTGAGTGAGAGATTTCGAGTTCAAATTTCAGCAGCCTCCATATTGATTTATTGTGCAAGGTAGGGGAGCTTTTACAGCATCCACGCTTCAAGTTCAAAGGGCATTCGCGTTAGAGGACGTGTTAGAATATAAACCTATTCCTAGATCTTCAACCATCAGATTAAATTTTTGCTTGAAATGGTTCTTGAACACAAGTCGTAGCCCAGTATCTAGAAGGGGAGCTTTTGCATTGTACATAAGGACTCTCATTCGAGCATAAATGATGCATATTTATTTAAGGGGGTTGTAATTGGTTGGCAGCTGAGCGCTCGAAAGGAAGGGAATTGCATTAAAAATGGCTGGCCAGTTGCTGAACAAATAACAACATTGAATTTGCATGTTTATGCGACACGTGGCAATCTAAATAACAACAGGTGAAATTGTATTGGTGCACTTGGGCCTCAGAAATCAGAATATGGCCACTTTCTCTACATTTTAGCCACGGCAACAACAAGAAAATGACCGCTTGTTTACACACAAATTTTATTAAACTCATTCCGGGATGACTTTCATTAAATTGGTCTCCAAAATAAATTATTAATCACCTCATAAATTACTAAATTTAATCACCTCTTAAAAATCTCATCTCATTGTATTTTTCAGATGAGACGATTTCATACAAGATCTTTTGTTGTTTATGTCTGCTTGCATGACCCTTGGTTATTCCTACCTATGGAGACAGTCGATCAAAGTGTTAGTTGCACTCTTCATATTAATGTTCAAACGTTATGTGTTTTTGTTCGCTTTATGTGATTAAATTAATATGAACTTAGTTAATGAATTCCTCTTATCTTGACTCTTTTTTTGCTGTCTTTCTTGTTAGGCTATGAGGATGACTGACATGGATGCTTTGAAAACTCAATTCAATTTGTAGAATTGTTCGGAGTACGATTTAAGATTAATTAAGAAACTGTTTGAAATTTGAAATAAGAAACAACTCATCTGAATAACCTATGAAAACTTGAGGATTAACATGAAATTCAGGTTGTACATATTTATTATTAGACTCTAATTAAGTTCGAGGCAATATAAAAAAGGATGGGGGAGGATGAGTAAGAGGGAAGAAGGGATGGACGATGGTGAACAAATGAACTTTAATTTTATCCCTTAATTAATGTCGAGGTTAGTATTGAGCAAAATTAGCTAAAATCGTAGACACAAACGATATGCTTTCAATACCATTGTTGCTTAGATCATATGTGCCAGAATTTTCAATCCCAAGCATGATTAGCTAATTGGCAATATCTCATTTTCTTAATTACTAGTGTAGTCGAAAGCACAATATTTTGTTGATTTCCTTTTCAAAGTTCACATCACCCTAAAGTGTACGGTGAATAGGGTCATTAGAAAAAATTACAATAATTATAAATTAAATGCGGAATTCAAAAGTGGACAATGCATAACTGTGTATTAATAAGGTTTGCGCCCCAACGACTTAGTCCCCACCTAGAGTCCTTTAGCTTCAACCACTCTTTATTAGTTAGGATTAAGCACAAGATTTTAGAATCTCATTACTCTCAAGGTCTCAACTCTTAAATCACCATCTTGGCTAGAACTCCGGGGAGTTTTTAACCCCTATGTTCCCACAAATACAACTTAGCTCTCAATACAATTCAAGTGAGCAAGATATCAAAACAATACTGAATTGCACATGTAAGCTCAAGTGTGATCTCAATTTCTCTCGTGATTCGCTCAGCTTGCATCAGCTTGTATTTATAGGCAAAGTAGGTCCAACTAGCCGTTGATATAAGGCAATTTTTAATCACGTAGGGTCGTAAGCAATTTATTGATGATTAATACTGATGAGTAAACCCGGCAAAACTAATGCAAGAGCTAAAATCCGAACCGAACGATCCGGACCCATACCCGACCCGACACCCGAAATATGCTCACTTGAAAGTGGACCCGAAACCCGAATTGACTCCAACCGAACCATACCCGATCCGAAATTTTCTACAAAGTTGCTTATTTTGACATGACAAACGTATTTGATCAAAAATTAGTTAACCCGAAATCTATCTGAACCGAACCATACTCGACCTAAACCGAAACAACCCGAAATGTCACTTAACCCGAACATGATCCGACTCTACGCAAACCGAATGACCCATTTACTAGATCTACTGATTAGTGCTGATGAACATTGATGAGTACTGATTAATATTAATGAACGTTGATCAGTGCTAAATTTATGAGTAGAAAATATGACTATGTATTGATAAGGGCTAAACATTGCTGATTTGTGCTAAGGCTGTCAAATAGGTCAGGTCAAGTCGGGTTCATGTTCGGGTCAAACTTAAACGGGTTAAAAACCTCCTGTTACAAGAAAAAGTTTTAATATTTATAAACCTCAAGTGCAAAGTGTATCGTTGAGTACTTAGGGTGTCATCCGCAGGGAATTGTGTTTCCAACTATCAGGGCTAATTAAAGCGTCTCGAGTTAGGCAGAATTAAAGGAAAACAAATGGTAAACTCAACTACGCTAACAAACATAGAAAAAGCGACCCGGAGTTATGATTTGACCAATGAATGAACCAAATAATCGAGACGAGTCCTAACCTACCTAAATTACATTACGAACTAGAGATGATCGGTTGCACCATCAAAGACCACCCAAACCCTCTCTCAAGGGTCATGAGCTAATCTAATTAGCCTAACCACCTATTTTCATGGGGTTAGCCCAATTAGACCACAAAATTAGCAACCCCGGACCTAGCTTGACCTGGATACTATTTTCATATCCCGAACTCGGCCATTCTTTCTCCCACACTAGCTAATTGACCTCACCTCTCAGTATAAGTCAATCGCACAAAAATATGGATGAAAGCTCTCTCACGCATTTCGTCAAATACTTAGCGGACGTGAAGGAAAACTTTAAGTTCTAGGCGTAGATTGGGTATGGTTAGGTCAAATACAAGTCTAATTAGTCATCAAGAGGCTAATTACAATCAAAGCCAACACAATCTACCAACAAAATCTCACAAACACA
>NCQV01103686.1:0-11118 GCA_002740545.1 Lophocereus schottii
GAAGAAGACAAGTATACAATTTGAAAGCTTGTTTATGAGCTTTGAATCAACTATGGATTTTACAAAGAAAATACCAAGTTTAGTGAGTTTAATAGCTTCTATGGTTTTCAATGACTCATTTGGGGTGGAAAACTATATTTAATGGACTTGTGAATGAAATATGAGAAGCGGGGAGAATTTTTGACTTAGAAACCATATTTATCAGATGAAATTATTGTAGTTTACGCTATTTTAAACCAAGATATATCTTTCTTGGCTTCAAACCTTTATTACTTACTCAATTCAAAATGTATCAAATGCATTTATTAAGCCAATTTTGTGTACTCATTGTTATCACGAACTAAGCTATACATTAGTGAGCCTTAAACCCTTATTAGCAACCTATGTCAGAAAAGACCAAAACTACTCTCCCATTTGTCACCATCAACGCCTTTTCCTTTGTAATCTCATTTATCTCAATGTGGTCTATTTCACTTTAATTTACTTTATATCGAATTTAATTATTTTCATTAATTCAATTTTGAAGTGATATTGAAATACCCAACTTATGTAGCCCGGTGCACAAGCATCCCGCGTTCACGTAGGGTCCGGGGAAGGGCCGCACCCCAAGGGGTGTATTGTATTACTCAATTTCTATTACACATACTTTTACTTAATTATGTGAGTAAGGATCATTTACTAACTACACATAACTACAATGACATTTATGAAACAGAGTCGAGGCCTAGTTATCATTTCCCGTTATGCATAAGTGTTATCAAGTCAGAATATATTTATAAAGTCAGATGGCATTTATGAAACATATGACATTTATCAAGTTAGATGACATTTTTTAAAGACTCAAGGCACGTCTGTTGCCTGTATCTTCAAAAAGCATACCATGTTTATCAAGTCACAGCTCTTAATGAGTTTATCAATGAATCAGTTTATACAGCGATCTGCCCTTTAACTTATGACCCCGTCAGTTATCATCAATAGGGCATCAGCCTATCATTCACCAGCATGCCTTCAGGCCAACTCTTGATCGGATTAGCAGGTGTACACCTATGTATAGATCATATCATTGCAAGGGGTTCACATCCAGATAATAATGAACAATTCAGTTTCATATTGCTTTCATTTTCATTGTTATTGCGAACTAAATGAACTGCAAAAGTGGGTATTCATCAACAGTGTTTCTACGCTAATTTTACAATACAGGAATGCTTATACTGAGTTTTAGCTCACATTTTCGAATTGTTTTCATGTTTTCCATTTCAGGTGATGAAGTATCACATGTTTCACCATTTAGCGAGCTTTTTGGTAGTTATCAAATGCTCACAGTGGATTCAGCATAGCATGAATGTTGGGATCGATCTCAGGGTTAAGTTGGGTCTATATTCAATATACTTGTGTAGAGTAGAGTACGAGTTAGCATATAGTATGATTAAGTCGACTATATTGAAGTTGAACCATTATGGAGTTTGGTCTTTGAGTGTTTTAATTTAATAGATATTGTGATTTGAACATGAGTTGCAAATTTAAATGATTACAATGAGCCTTGTCCTTATCAGGATGGCGGTAGCGCCTTCTATCATTAAGCCTTCTGCTATAATTTTTTGTAAATTGTATGTTATTAGCATACCCCTGGTAGGTACCTAAAGTTTCTTACACATCATAGGATAGTGGAGGTGCATAAGAAGAAAAATTTCTCAAAGAGAACCTCCACCCACCAACCTTTTAAGTAATCCCAATGGTTGGCTTTTATGCCAAAAATAAAATGGTTTGCCACTTATTGACCCAATTCACCAAATCTAAAGAAATTCTAAATAAGGAGAACCTTAAAACAGGCTTTCAATGTGTTAACCTCATAAGTGTTGTTCGGTGAAAGAAACATTTCAATTCAAACATAATTAGGGACAAAGATGAGCAAGATCCTCACTAGAGGAAGGAGCGGAGGCCTTATGAGACTCTAGAAATGTGTGGGTTAAGTGAAGTCATATTTCGTGGAAGTTGATAACAGAACAAGAAACCCTATATTTTTGTATTTTTTATTTTTTGCGTAGAATTGTGATGTTGGCTTTTGAATGTCAAATTGTTTAAGGATTGTTTATTTATAGAGGAAAGTTGTAAGAAGTTACTGTTGGCATGACTTGAGATTAGGAAATGAAGGAAAACGTCACCAAAAAAATAAATAAAGCCCAATATAAGACACACAAATTGGAGCAAAATTAGGAAAGGATTCCTCATTGATTATTTAAATTCCATTGCATGTACACAAAATTGCAAAGATTTGGGAAAATTTCCTTACTAGATTGGAGGGAAACCCTAAAATACACAAAGTCCAATTATGAAATCTACAGAAACTATACCTGACATCATTACTGGCACTAGGAAGTGGAGATAAGGCTGAAAGACACTCAATTAAGGAAGGGTTAGCTATCTTCAGTAGATGCCAAAAATTTCCTGAGGACAGGGAAACTAAATTGGCCAAGGATTTGAACGTCCAAAATAAAAGATTTGAAATCCCAAATTGGATGAAAATCTGTTGAAAAACAATTGCCTAAGTCCTTAAGGAAGGCGACTAGGCCAATGAAGGGTACACAAAACCAACCCTGAGAAGCTATTAAGGTTGGGATAACTCATAGTTTAAGGTGAAGAATACCTAGAGAGAGAAAGAGGCTAGGCCTAGTCATAATTCGAGGGATGTTAATAAAAATTGACATCCCTCACATGGAAGATGATTCGGGTAGATAAAAGATCTAAGAGGCATTGGGACATAGTCTAATAAAAGCCCACAAAGAGATTGACTGAATCAAATAAGCCGCTAGGATTGAGTTTTGGCCCAAAATGCAAGTAAAAAGCTTAATAAAACCTAGTCCCCTGAAGCCTTGGGTATTTAGATTCATGACTTGTGAAAGGGGCAGAGATCTAGTCAAGATCTTGTAAATAAACATGGAAACATTAAAGATATTTGAGTTCTAATAAAATTAGGAAAATAATACATATTTAAAAATTTATGGAATCCCGATTAAATTCCTCTAAAAGAACCATCCTAAACCTGTCAAAATTTAGTTGAAGAAAATATAATTTGATATTTTTAATAAGTACTTAAGAGTATTGGATTATGTTGTTTTGTGATGAATCAGTAAGAAATAAATTTGGAATATTGCCTCAAATTTTTTTCCACATTTTTTTAATTAACATGAAACACCTTAAGTATTTTATTTTTGTTTTATGGAATTTAGTGCGTTATGGACATGAGCAATGAAAGAGGGGGGAAATTTACGAATGAATACAGTGGTAAAATGAGGGGGGAAATTTATGGATGAATACAGTGACGTGTGATTTTACTCTCGGAAAGAGTGAAGGAAGAATAGTTGAGGATTTGGACGATGAAAATCTATAAGTGGCATTTGGCAAAGAGCTTTAAGATTTTACCATGAGAGATATGACAAAATTGATATTCAGATCTTTGGACTTATGCAGTCAATTTTATAAAATGTATGCAAAAGCAAAAGGCTTTAGAATTCAGCAGAAAAGAGCATGCAAGAGTAGAAGATATGGTCATCTAACTTCGATAATATTCAAGTGTTCTATAGAAAGCAAACGTGATCCAAAGTACATAAACAACCCTAACAGGAAAAGAAAGGCAAAAGAGTTGAGAAGATGCAATTGTCTAGAAAAGATTCAATTCAAATGGATCAAAGCAGCAAATCATGGATTGTTACTAGATTTGTGGCTGAATATTTACATACTCTTGTAAAACAACAACACACAAGATACTTCAGGATAGTAAATATGTAATTTATTTCTTATGTTTTCAATTTATTCCTTTGATTATAATGTTATTAAAAGCTTGATGTACTTTTATGTTTAAATGAAAAAAAATAGATCTCACAGGAAAATTCCAGAGTGGGATAAGAAAGAGATTGAACAGATGTATGATGTTGGCATTCCCCACGTTCCATATATCGGTCGATGGCAAATCGAGCAAGAAGCATTGAAGAACTTCCTTACCTAAAAAATGACATGGAAAATCATCTCTAGAAGCATAGGCATGATCAAGTTGAAAGAGGTAATGCTGAAGCTGTTTTGGTATATTTCATGGTAAAGAAAGATGTTAATCCGACATATTACTTGAGATATACTGAGGATGATAAGGGCAGATTAGAAAACCTATTTTGGTGTGATGAAATGTCACGCTTGGATTATAAAACTTTTGGGCATGTTCTTGCTTTTGATAGCACATACAAATGAAATGAATATAATAACACACTTGTCGTGCTTGTTGGTATCAACCATGACGTAAAGATAGTGATTTTTGGGTGTGCTCTAGTAGTGCATGAGAACAAAGCCTCTTTTATTTGGGTTTTAGAGCAGTTAGTTGAAGCGGGAGATGGGCTAAAACCAGAGACAGTGGTGACAGATGGTGAGAAGCTATGACCAACGCAATTAAGGTGGTATTTCCAGAAGCACAGCATAGATTATGTCTATGGCATTTAATGAGAAAAGTGTAATCAAATGATGGCTCTCAATTTGCAAGTGGTTTCATCAAATGCATTAAGAAGTAGCGAACTCCAAAAGATTTTGAAGTTGGTTGGCAGGGACTCATGTCTCATTATAGTGTACAACATAGAAAGTGGGCAATGGACTTGTACAATGATAGAGAGAAGTGGGCAGAAGCATACCTACGTGGATATTTTTTTTTACAAGTATCTAAATAACTATTGTAACTCGTTCTTCTGTTGTTTATAGTTTTTAAAATTAATTCAATTATTGTTCTTTGTCCACTATTGTAGGGATCAGGAGTACGTAAAGAGTTGAGTCTATGCATAGAATAATAAAAGTACGGTTGGATCCAAACATCAAGTTGTGCAGACTTATTCAATTACACGAATAAGTAATTACAGAACAACGAGACAAAGATAGACATAGTGATCATACAACAATTCATATATATACAAGAAATTGTTACAATCTCTTGTGCAAAGAGATGACTTTTGAGTGAAGGTATGTGGTAAAGGGTGAGAAACAAAAAGATAAAGGTTTCAATGTACCTATTTTCTATTGGTTGCAAGATGTTAAACGTGAGCAAATTTGGTATATAGTGATTAGGCATGACACACATAGTATGATGTGTTGTTGTTGCATAAAGTTCGAATCAGTAGGTTTTCCTTGTCGCCACATGTTTGCGATCATGAAATGTGTAAATATGAAAGAGATTCCAAGTGGTATACTTCTTCAAAGTGGACTATTCAGGCCCAGCAACAAATTCAGCTCAATAAAGACAGTTTTGCACATGAAAAACAAGATGACATAAATGATGCAAGTGTGAGAATAAAAGATCCTCAGGTTTTAATTTCAAAAGGGGCACCAAAGGGGAAAAAATCTCGAGCTTGTAGCAAATGTCATGGCATAGGTCATACCATATGTACTTGTCAAAAATTTGGATATAGTAAATCTATTGGAGAAAAATTTAGGGAAGAGTTTTACCTAAATGAAGCCTAAATCACAAGTCCTCAATGCACACAGCCTAAATCTCCAAACTAAACAGTTCAGCTGAACTGTTTAGTGAACTTTTTCATTGCTCTTGACTCGGGGTGTGGCAATGACTCAAGACGCTAGTCATAACAAAGTAAGGTCGGAAGTCTAGCTAAGTTAAGTAGAACGTAGCCACTGCCTGATTCAGGAACCCATTTCCCTATTAATCAAATAAAGAATCCTTAAGCTGGCCTCCTATTTCCCCCACTTAAATCTTAAACAAACATGGAGCATATGTGGGCTTGGTATATCCTGGGCTCCTATACCAATTCACATTATACTATTGTTTGCCTATGGCAACAACCATTGCCTAAATTGAAACAAGACCCATAAGGAGGTTTCGTACAGTAATTACAATAACGAACAACCAGTAAATGATGAATAAAATAGGACTCAACAATGAATAGCATAATGTCCTAACATAACCTGGGGGTTTAGTGGGCATGAAATAGAACACAAATTGGACACACGAACACGGTCTCTAATATATAGCCACACCATAGTAACATCAATTTGCACGCACACCTAAACTCCCTCTTCGCTACACCGGCCATAAGAATCCTCAAAATCAACACTGTTTCAACCTCGAAGGTTTCAATTAAACCCAAGCAATCCACATCCTACCTATAGCTCTCTACTCATTCAAATTTCATCACCACAATTGAATCAAGCACACGAACAATGCAAAAACTTTGCAAATTAATAGTAATTTAGGAGATTAAGAACCACCCACCTAGATTTGAACCAACTTGGGGTTCTATTTCGGTTGGTCTTTACATGGAGTTAGTTCGTTCCTTTTCTCCTAACGGGGTGCCCGCTGCTCCCCCTCCAAATTGCCACTGCCAAACAACAAGAACAACCATCAAGCCATCAGAACGATCGGGCAACCCTTCGTTACTCTAGTCCTCAGCGACTTCCTCTCTTTCGTACTACCTGCACACAGGTCGGTGGCAACCCTTATGTCTCATCGTTGTTGGGTGGCCGACTAGCGCCACTGCCTTCTCTCCGCCTTCTCTCTTGGCTTGCTACCCCACGATCTCTCTCGCCCCTTTCTCTCTCTTGTGGGCTGGAGTAAAAGCCACGGAAGAACAGAAGCCCCGTCGTCTGGCTATCATGTAAGAGAAAGGGGCTTGACCCTCTTTTTTCGATTTCATTCTTCTTTTTTTTGAAAAAAGGAATTTTGACTTGGGTCCTAATGGTTTGACTGGGTTGAATGGTCAACTCTCGACTAGTTAGCTTAGCTTTTAATACCCACTTCAATTTAAGCAGTTCTGCCAAGGAACATAGGAAACTCACAAAAATTAATTCACTTGAACTATCACGTTTAAGTAGCGAACACAACCAACCTAATAGAATTAATTGGATTGACTTGAATCATCAGTCGAACCAAAATTCATCACTCTTATCATAGACACTAACCAAAACCCCATGCTAGTAGCTCAATTATGCAGGCTATTACACTAGATCCTCAGTTTGAGCCTATTAAGTCAAGATGGTCCCCACACTAAGGATTGCTCGGGGGCCTTTTGGAAGTCTTTTTGAAGCAATCTAGCTGTCCATTTCATTATCCGTTTTGGCTATCCATGTCGAGTATGGTTCACTTCAAAGAGTAGATTTAGTTGGTATGTTTTCCCTAAAACTCAATGACGACTCTATTGATCAAAATTTCACAGGTTTTATGATTTATTTCTCTTTATTCTTTTTGAAAATGGTAGAACAATTTGGGGATCCTGATAATAAAACTATCTGGACTTTAATCAGGGCTCAGTTTTGGCCTAGGAGCCCGATTAGGTTCCTAGATGAGACCTACAGGTTGAATTCTTAGGCTAGGAAGTAGTTACTACTAGGATCCAGTAAATGGAGCCAGACTAGGCTTTGGGCTAGGAAACCCACAGTTTGCTACAATCTCCCCTTCTGTTAAAAAAAAATATGATTTAAGTTCAAAATAAAACACCTAGCAAATGAGTTCTTCCATTCATGGAAGGGGGCACACGAGATAGGTTCCCTGGGGTCGTGTTCCTTGTAGTAGCGACTCCATTCAGGATGTTTCCTAGGAAAAGATAATGAGATTTAAAATTCAATATGGGAAATTATTTAGTTACACTTGTATTAGGCATTTTTGCATTAAAAGTATTTCCATAATAAGATTAATAGTGTCTCTTGGATTAAACCCTCCTTTGAAAAATAGTTAATTAATTTATTGGGTGAATTTAGACTTTCAACTGAGCCTATGATTGTTTCACCCACTAATGACTCACTTTCCAGTCCACATGATGCAAGAAAGTAACTAAAATGTTCTAGTCTTGCCATGCACCAGATGGCTGATGTATGAAGCATTTGGGTTGCGATAGAATTCTTCTAAACCTTACCTAAACCACTTACTACTTAGAATTCTAGTGGAACTCATATGTGTGCTTGAATGTGTTCCTATATAACCCAACCACCCTAACCCCAAAGACTATGACTTGATGCTTTAGGTCTTAGGGAGGCCCAGTTAGGAAAGGTTAGGCTGCAGTAATTAGGGTAGTGACCGAAGTAGCTTTGAGACAAAATGAGCTCCAAGGGCTTTTAACCTTAGACCCGGATAAGTTATAATCTTAGTTTAAGGTATAAAAGATCATAAAAGAGGACTCTGTTGAGCTTGAAATAGGTTGGCTAGGTGCTCTAAAGGTAGTTTGCGTACTAGTCTATGTCAAGGGATGGGGTTGAATTTAGGCTTGTTTTAGGAGAATTTGACCGGGATTCCCACAATCTATTTATGTGGCCTTGAGTTAGTATTTAAGATAAAGGCAAAAGTCAGTTTTAGGCCATTAGTGAACTAGCTGATACCCTTTTCTCCTAAATCTAGACTGTGTACTTGATTCCCACAGTCAGTTCACTAATGATGCTAAGCTTATTTGGTGAACATGGTAGAAAGCATACAAACAAGACCAGATGAGAGTGAAAAGGAAGATGTAGATGATGTCCACTACACTCTAAAACCTCACCAAAGAATCCCAAAGAGAGAATAATAAACTTCCCATCCTGAAGTGGGAAAGGATGATCGAAAAAAAGAGTTAGAGAATAAGAAATAAGAAGATGTGGAAAGAGCACTCCTCAAACTGATCCACGAGTAGATCGAATATAAAAAGTACTTAAGGAATCTTCTTTAACAATTACATTACTGATTATGCGAGATTCATTTTAATCTCTAGAGTGAAATTACCCCTTAAATTCACTATACCAGACATCAAATTCCATGGAATTGAAAATCCTCATCATCATATGGGGAGCTTTGTTAGTGTAGTGACTCTAAACGTGATTAACAAGGAGATTTTCCATATCACATTTCCTTGAACCCTTGACAAGGATATGATAAGGGGGTACAATGCTATGGACCCACCAAAGGTCATGAACTAGGATGACCTTTATAGAGAGTTCTTAAGCCAATAATCATACAATACTAACCTCCTAATCACACTCAGAGACTTCGAGCTGATTAAGTAAGAAGAAAAGAAACGTTTTCTAACTACCTTACTAGATGGAGGGCAAAGGCTGCTCACATGGTGGATTGATCTTTGGAACCTGACCAACTGAGTCTATTCATTAAGAACCTCCAACTTATATATAGGCAGAACCTACAGTTCACACCATTTGAAAATTTTGCTATAGTAATGAATGAAAGTATGCTAGTAGAGAAAGAGCTAGCAAGAGAAGCACTTAAAAAGATTGGTAGCAATTGGAAAGGAAAGTATCAGAATAAAGATAAAAAGGCTAGCAGCTCTAAGGAAGCGCATGTCATAAATTGGTGCATTAAATATACCTATATAAGGATGACATACGCTGAAGCTCTGGAACAGATTATTAGTGAAAGAAAAAATTGACCTCCCTGAGCTCAAGCTCGAAACTGAAGCTATTAGGAATTTTAAATCTTTTGATTTGACAAAATATTGCAAATATAATTGGGCTTGAGGGCACGACACTAAGAGCTTTTCTACTTTTAAGAATAGATTGGAGAGGATGTTCAAATCAGGATAGCTCCCATTGCCTAAAGTAGCTCAGAAGGCCAATATTGAGAAAAATCCACTTGGGGACTGGGAAAGCATCTTTGCTATCAGTGATGATCAAGAAAGGCATGGGTCCATCTATGCTTCATAAAAAGCAGCTACGGTTAAAAGCCAATGGTTAGCATACTTTTAGGGAAAGGATGACCAAGCAAAGATCCAATACCTTATGAAATCTAGACGACACCAAGTCAAAGAAGGCCCACAATAGGCCCGAGAAAAGGAAAAGCGGATAACTGCCCAAGAAGAGGATCTAGTGCTAAAGCAGTTGAAAAGGCTAAAGACACTATGTGACAACTCATAGTGGCTTCTTAAAAGCACATGCAACTCGTAGTAGATGAACTGAATAAGATCAAGACTAGAAGAAATGACAGCTTCGATTACTTCGGGCAAAGGCACCGTCACTTTTAGTAATGAGGCCTTCCACCTTAGAGTTTTCTGCATAATAATTCTTTGTATATTACGGTTATATGCCTTTAGAAGTACATTCCACTTGACCTTAGTCGATAATGGGTCTGATATGATTATTTGTCCTTGAGGACTGCAAAAAAGGTGGGAATCAAGGAACACCAACTCTTAATAAGGCTAGTGCTAGGCACTATCCTCCTCCCCATTAATGTAGGTCCTATTAAAAAGAATATGGAATCCCAAGTTCTAGATATTTTTACTATCCTTACCATACTCTTAGGCAGACTATGGCTTCACGAGCACTAGCAGTTCCATCTACTTTGCAGTGGAAAGTGAAGATGCTGATAAAAAGGTAGGTGGTCACCACTGAACGAGACAATTTGTCATTTGTAATAACTAATAAGGGACCATTGTTAGAAATAGATTACGATCATAATAATAAGGAACTCTATAACTTCAAAATAGTGGCAGACTTGGAGAATGATCAAGCTCCTTTCGACTTCATTACCTATTCAAATTTAAATGCAAACACTATTCTTAAAAAATAGGGGTACTTCCAAGGGATGGCTATGGAAAGAAGAGCACAAGGTTGGACTACCTTTCCCTTAGCTTAAAAAGAAGATTAAAAATTCGGGTTAGCGTATTAGCATACTAGTGAAAAAGTGGCTAAAGCCAGGTAAGAAGCACAAGCTTAAAGAGTTACTGCCAGAAAAGGAAACCAGAAGTACTACGCTATAAGGCCCTACCCCCTCACTCTTAATCGACAAGGTCTTTATGAGGGAGATAATTTTCCTTTGTATAGTTTCCCTGAATCCTGCTATATAGAAGATAAGGAAATTTGGGTGCTTGGGTTGGAGGTATCTAACAATTGCTAAATGATAGAGAACGAAGCACTTACTACCATAAGAAGAGATGAATCCACTCAAGATTGTGTCCATTTGGACAAAAGTAGCATCTTTGGCTCCTATTGGGGCAAGATTGTTAGAAACAAGAAGACCTTGCTACCGTCGTGTCCCTTTCTATGTCCAACATAGGTTTAGACCCTACAAAGTTCGTCGCGAAAACCAATGCTAAAGGCTGTAAGTAAGTGACTTGGACAGCTGAAGAGGAGGAAAAAGTATTCAATGTATAAATAGGTGATACT
>NCQV01103695.1:0-16093 GCA_002740545.1 Lophocereus schottii
CACGTATTTGGGATGCTTGTTGTCCTCTGCTAGAGAGAATTCTTGAGCTCTTCTAATTTCTTCCAGAAAATCCCCCCTCTAAAATGAGAGGACTAGTTTCCTTTTTATAGAGGAATGACATGAGGATTTCCTATTAATTATCCCTCAAAGGAAAAGGAATAATAATTTATTTCTGCATCATTGTGACACGTGGCGCTTTCAGATTGGTCGTTATAATTATTCATCAAATATTTAGTTTAACACTTGGCAGCGTATAATTGGGCGAAATATAGGATCTTCCACACAGCGGGTCTTAATTGGACGGATATTTTTGCCTCCTACAGCAATATTGTACTTAAATGAAAGCTCGAGATCCTACTAATAATAAATACAGTCAAATTGGGTCTAAGTTCAAGCATGAAGTTATGATAGCTAGAGAAAACCAAGAGGGTGGAATACAGCTCAGGCTATGAAGCATCAGCTTGAATTTGAGTGTCGAAGGTTGAAACAACTTATCTTTGACTCTAGAATCGACGGAACAATGTTTCCAAGGGTCCCTAATAACTTTTACACGGCAAGAAGCCGAGGACCAGCCAAAGAAGAGGGAAGTTGCTTAGACTGCTGGATTCCACTGAAACTGCCCACTGGTTGATTCCACTAGCAAAGCTTGCTAAATATAGTTTTCCTTGTATTTGTGACTACTTGTAAGCCTTCCCACTTGGGATCGAAGGGGCGGATGAGGTTATTATTTGCTGTTTTTAGCCCATAATCTTTAGGCCCAATTCTATTTAGCTTTAAGGAGGGTTAGGCTTCAAACTTACAGTTTCTCATAGATTCTTGCAGCTTCGTACAGTTCCTTCAAATTCCTTGCATCTTCTTACACTTTATTAAACCTTACAGCTTGACCTTACAATTAAAAACAATAGAGCCTTAGTATTTTATGAGATATTTCACCAACTTGCTCAGGCTTGGAGGATTATCTATAAGTCCATAAGCAGTCTACAAAGGGCAGATTATGATGAAAGAAACAAGCTACTCAAAAGGCCTCAAAAACTTCTATCAAATCTCTCTTAACTTTAGCCCTTGTCATGATGTTTTATGAGCGGTCCCTTTTGTTAAACTTCGGTGCCTTACTTTGAAATCTTAGAGGTAAGATCTTTATAGTTTGAGTAGTGAATTGAAGTTCTTTAGCTTAGCTCATACCCTACTTGGCCCAAATACAAGTAGGTTGAAGTCAATAACTCACTAGCTTACATCATTTGGTATCAGAGCCAACTCTGATACATGATGAGTTTTAGATTCCCTTCTTGAGTGTGCTTGTTGTTTTCTTTCGTTTCTTCACTTTTCATCTCTTTAGCCTCACCTAACTACAAGAAAACCTCAAGGTCAAACACAAACTCCAGCTACAAAGAACCTAGCTCCTCAAAGCATCCACAATTGAATTCCACTTGCCTTTTGCCAATCTCTAAAGTGTTTGAAGGAGATCACGCACCTCCTTCTTCCCCCCAACATATCCAAATCCCTAGGGGTCTCAAACTTGAACAAATCTGATGGATCGAGAAGAGATAGAGCCACACTTGAGCACCAAGAGGAGCTACGGAACCTCACTTCCGAAGTACAGCAACTCCTAGAGGCCCACCACTCATAACTCTTGATTGGATTCAAGGCATGGAAAGGATCCTCCATTTGTTGCCAGTTTAAATCTAAAACCTATCTTTAAGTACAACTCCTAAGAAAGAATGTCTAGATATGACCTAAAGTTTGAGGCTCGTGAATTTGATGGGTTTTAAACACAAAAACCTATCTTGAGGGGATTTATGGCATGGATAGGATCTTCGGGCTTAAGAGATATTCCAAAGGAGTTCTTGGATAAAAATACCATTAAACTGTCTAAAAAATCCAAAAATAACACCTAAGAATACAAAATGCAGTTTCGGTCCCGATGGCGACTTTGGTCGCAATATGACAAAATTGCTCAAATGCGACAATCGCATTCCATATCGTTGTGGAAACATGATTCTGCCAACTCAAAAACCTTCATGATGACGTCGTTTCGCCGCGGATCAACCACATTTTGAATGCATGATCACCAAATGAGTTTCATACTAGTCACTGCCACTCATTTAATCCAAACAATTAAAAATGCCATCGTGCCCAAATTTCACTCTAGTTGAAATTCATTTTTGAATTATTATTTTTGTAAATTTTGGGATTGTTAAATAGGAAAGAAAAAGGAAAGATAAAAAATCCAACAGGCAATAAACTAACCCCCCTACATTTCCCTCCATCTCTTTTGATGGGGACCATCTATTAGAATGACCATTCAACAAGCCAACAGGAGGTTACAAGTGCTAAGGAGGTCCAAGAGATCCATTCCATGCTCAGAAACTTCTTAGTTCAGCTCAAAACCTATTTAATTGATCCAGAATAGGCCCAGTTTTGTGTTTGTTCTAGAGCAGGTTGTTGATGGGCTGAAGGTTGCACCTTCCACCCTCTTTTAGCTTAAGGAGTCACATTTCTAATAAAACAAGTTTCAAGGCTTTGGGACGCCATTTTGCTGGGTCAAACAGCAAGATCAAATAGACGTGGTAGACTGGTAGCACTGGGCTCAATCCAGCGAACGATAGTTTGTGGAGGCTTTTAGCTGAGCAACTTTGGTCCATCTTTTGTGAAACTTTATAGCATGAAAGGGCATATAAATATTTACCAAATGAAATTCCTAAAGTTGAGCCAAAGCGCCCCCTAGAGCTCCTACTAACTAGCCATAAATCCCTTTTATCCGATTTCTAGCTAGCCATTTGTCCACCTTGTTCTTGGAGCTTCAACTTGTGCAACTTGCTTCATTTGAACTAAAAATGACATACTAGGATGCTATGTGAGCTGGGCACCTTGCATGATTAGGATCATTAGCTTAATAACATGTTAAAGCTAGATTTAATCTCTTGCAAAGCTCCTTTTGGACTGATTTGTTTTTCCATTTCTTCTAGTGTACTTACTCAGCCTTTGGGTGAGTTGTGTGTTTGAATAGTGGAGAGGGACTCTATAAAAGCCCTCCCTATCTTCAGTTCAAAGGTTAGACGTTTATGGATGATAAAGGTTGAGTCTAACTCTCTCTTGAAAGCCTATTGCTATATCTTAACTTTGCCACCTCAAGTGGTGAATCTACGTTTTTTATCTCATTTATGGGGTGATTTCTGTAGCCTAAATGATCTAAAGAGATTCCCCTAGTTCATGCAAGAGTGGCTCCTTGGATTATCTCTTGTTACTCATTCATCCTGTTTTCCTCTTCCCTTTGCAAACTGTTTTGAGCTTGGTGCCATTATGTCCAAAGCTAGCTTGCCTTTGAATGCCTTTAAGCTAGTTTGATTGGGTCGAGATACATCAAATGGTGTCAGAGCTTGGCTATACTTTTGTGGCCAAAGCTTCCCAAGCCTAAACACATCCTATAAACCAAACACATAGTCCACAAAGAACCTTACTAAGCATGTCTTCTAGCCTCAACGTGACGCAAGTGGCTGAGCAAACCTTAAGAGAGAAGGCCGAATTGGAAGTTACAGTTAAGTATCTTTATGGTCACCTTATGTATGAAAGAAGAAGAAATGTGAGAAACTCTAGCATGCATGAAAGCTTGGATAAATTCAAGGAAGAAGAAAGCAATCCCTTTGGTGATTTAAGTGAAGATGAGGACTCAACGAGACCAACGAGGCAACATAGGCCATGGTAAAGAAGTTATAGTGATTTCAAAATGGAAATCCTGAGATTGAGGATCAACTTAATCCGGATCTCTTCTTAGATTGGCTTCATACCGTGAAAAGGATCTTTGAATACAAAGATATGCCAGATGATAAGGTAAAACTTGTTGCCTTGAAACTTAGGAAGTATGTTTCTATTTGGTGGTCTAATGCGATGGTCAAAAGAGTTAGAAAAGGATAAGGGAAGATTAAGACTTGGAAGATGATAAAAGAAAAGCTTAAGTATAAATTTCTCCCCTCCCACTAGCTACAAGACAACTTTCTTAAACATCACCATCTCAACCAAGGTTCTGAGAGTATAAAAGAATACACCAAGGACTTTGAACAACTCCTCTTAAAATGTGACATAAGGGAAGATGAATCTTGAACTCTGGTGAGGTACTTGTTTGGCCTAGATGGGCAAATTGCTCATGTTGTTAAACTTCACCCCTATGCCACGCTTCATGAGCTTAGCACTCTGCCCTACCATGTTGAACTCCAAAGAAAGCCAAAGGTAAGGGAGTGACTACTAAGCCCTATTCCTTCCAAAAGCCCCTTATAATGTACCAAAACCCATAGCAAGTCCATCCCTTAGGCCCTCACAGCCCACGGCTGTAATAAATCCCTTGCCCCTCCCCCCAAAACACCCATGGAGAAAAGGAGGTGTTTTAGATGTGAAGGGCTCGGACACATTACTTCCAAGTGTCCTAACAAGAGGGTTGTGACTTTAACCGAATACCATGCTTCATTTGAGGAAATAAAGGAGGAAGGAGGAGAAGAGGGGTTCTATTTGAATGAAGCTCTAGAGGAGGTTGAGGAAGCCTTGGATAAAGGAGAGTTACTTGTGATTAGGACAGCTTTGAGTGGTTTGGCCGCCCAAGAACACTTGGAACAAAGAAAGGTCATCTCCCACACTAGATGCCCCATGGGTGGGAAAGTATGCTCCCTCATTGTTGATGGAGGGAGTTGTGCTAATGTACCTTCCAAAACCATGGTGGGAAAGCTTAAACTTATGGTCACCCTCCATCCAAGCTCTTACACCATTCAATGGCTTAATCAAGGAAGGGAATGCAAATCTCTTCTTAGTGTTTGATCTCTTTCTCCATTAGGAAGAATTACAAGGATGAAATTGATGTGGCATAGTTACCATGGATGCTTGTCATGTCCTGTTCGGAAGGCCTTCGCTCTTTGATAAAAGAGTGATCCATGATGGCCTGATGAACACCTATACTTTTACCAAAAATCTCAATAAGTCTAAAGAAACTCTGTATTACCCTTCTACAATCCTAACCTGAGTTTAAGCCTTATAAGGATTGGATCTTGCTAGGCCAAGAACCAGCACTGGCTATGACCCATTCTCACCCATTGCTCTCACTCCTTCTTCAAACCTTTAAGCACTTATTTCCATACAAGATACCATGGCCTACCCCCTTAAAAATCCATCCAACACGAAATTGACCCAGTCCCCGGATCTACCCTCCCAAACAAACCGGCCTACAGGATGAACCCTCGATAAACATAAGAACTCTAACGCCAAGTTGATGACCTCCTAGCCAAGGGTCTAATCCATGAGAACCTAAGTGCTTGTGCCGTTCCAGCCTTGTTAGTGCCCAAGAAGAATGGTAGCATGAGAATCTGTCTGGATAGAAGAGCAATTAATAAGATTACCATCAAATACCGTTATCTCATCCCAAGATTAGAGGATCTTCTTGATAAGTTACATGGGGCCACTATCTTTTCTAAGATTAATCTTAGAATAGGCTATTATCAAATAAGAGTATATGAGGGGGAGTAATGAAAAATGGATTTGAAAACCAAAAGAGGGTTGTAAGAATGGCTTGTAATGCCCTTCAATTTGACTAATGCACCAAGCACCTTCATGAGGCTCATAAACCCATGTAATTAAGCCTATCATAAGAAAGTTTGTAGTAGTGTACTTTGACGACATCTTGGTGTACACTAGAAGTGAAGAAGAGCATACACAACATCTATATCAACTCCTAAGCATCCTATCCCATGAGCTCTTTGGGAACTTTGAGAAGTACCATTCTTTCTCCCCATAAGTCATATTCGTAGGGTATGTGGTCTCAGCACAAGGTATTCATGTTGATGAGAGTAAGATCAAAGCCATCCATTAGGGGCCAATGTCTACTTCAATAAGTTTAGGGCTTTCATAGCTTGGCTTCCTTCTATAGGAGATTTGTGAGGAGTTTTAGTACCATCATTCCACCTGTGACTGAAATACTCAAGGCAAAGAGCTTGAAGTGGAATGAACAAGCACATTCAGTCCTTGAAGACATCAAGCTTAAGCTCACAAGCGCTCCTATTCTTGCCTTTCCAAACTTCTCTAAGGTAGTTGAAGTTAAATGTGATGCTTCCAAAGTAGGTATGGGGTTATCTTGTCACAGGAGAAAAGGGCAATTGCTTTCTTTAGTGAAAAGTTCAGTGAAGCCAAAAGAAAGCTCTCTATTTATGACAGAGTTCTATAGAACTTTAGAGCATTGGCAGCATTACTTAGTAAGAGGTGAGCTCATCTTGCATTTGGATCATGAGACCCTCAAATTCATTTAAGGATAACACAAACTCAACCCTAGACATGTTAAATGGGATGAGTACCTTCAATCCTTCCATTTTATGATCCATCATAAGGTTCCCAAACTCAACAAAGGGGCGAACGCATTGTCAGTAAAGTATCTTTTACCTTCTAGAAACTAAAGTGGTTGTCTTTAAAAGTGTGAAGGGAATATATGCTAATGATGAAGATTTCAAAGAAATTTTTGAGAAGTGTTCTATCCATGTCTACAGATTATTCCATATAGAAGGAGGTTTCTATTCAAGGGAACTCGGCTTTGCATAACAAGAAGTCGATTTAGAATGCTCTTGATTCAAGAACTCTATAAGGGAGCCTTGGTCAGACATTTTGGCTTTAAAAAGACGTGCTCCATGCTCAAGGATCACTATGTTCAGCTA
This sequence comes from Lophocereus schottii, assembly GCA_002740545.1. NCBI lineage: Eukaryota > Viridiplantae > Streptophyta > Magnoliopsida > Caryophyllales > Cactaceae > Lophocereus > Lophocereus schottii. Next base: position 6,681 of record NCQV01103695.1, read on the forward strand.
AAGATGTCTAGGGATGTTGAACACTTTGTAAAGATGTGTTCCACATACCAAATTGCCAAGAGCCATCTACTACCTCAAGGCTCTACTCCTCTCTTCCCTTACCGGTTTTCCAAGAACAAGAAGAAGCACGGACTCCATTTTGATGGTCAAGGATAGATTCTCAAAAATAGCTCATTTCATAGCATGCCACACCACCAATAATGCCTCTCCACATTGCCAATATCTACTTCGAGGAGATTGTAAGGCTTTATGGTATTCCAAGGAGCATGGTCTTGGCCGAGACACAAAGTTCCTTAGTCACTTTTGCCTCACCTTATGGAGAAAGATGGGGACTCATCTTAAGTTTAGTATAACTTGCCACCCCCAAACAAATGGATAAACCAAAGTTAATAATAGAACTATAGGCATCTTGCTTAGAGTCCTTGTCAAAGGGAACATCAAAAGATGGGATGAGCTGCTTTCTCATGCAGAGTTTGCTTTTAACCAAGCACCAAGGAAGACTGCCAACCTCTCTCCATTTTAAGTGGTATATGGACGCAACCCTCAGACCCCTTTAGATCTTATTCCAATCCCTAATCCAATTAAGTTTAGTTGGGAGGCCGAGAAGAGAGCCAAGGAGATCCAAGACCTTTATGTTAAAGTAAGCAAGAGGATTGAGAAGTCTAATGATCAAGCCATACATCAAGCCAACAAGCACAAGAAAGAGGCTTTCAACCTAGTAATCTAGTTCAGATCCACATAAGGAAGGAAAGATTCCAAGCAGGTGCAAATCCAAGTTAATGCCAAGGTCGAAATGCATACAAGGTTGATGTCCCTAGTGAGTGTAGGGTCTCTGTCACCTTTAATGTGGCTAAGCTTAGTCCATACTATGATGAGGAAGATGAGTTTCAAGTTTGAGGTCAAACTCCAAACAAGCCAGGGGTTATAGTGGGGTCCATGTTGTGTTTAAAAAATGTGCCCCGACCGTTCCTAGGTGCACAAAGGCCCAAATCCTACATTGATGTGCCTTGAAAAGAGCAGCTTTTAGGGATTTTCCGAACTTCTAACCAAGCTTGAGGCACATGAAGCCCGCGCCTTATGAATTTTAACTTGCCAAAGAGAAAAGGTTAGAAAGGAGAATTTCATAGGCCTCGACTACTTCTTACCTTTGTGTAATACCCCTCTCGAGCTAATGGTGGTGGCTGGTGAACTTAGTTGCTCCTTTCTCGTTTCCTTTTTCTTCTCATAAGTCGAAACCATAGCCCTAGCTAGAGATAAGTGGTTCGTTCTCCTTTCACCTTCCATATTTCCATTGTCATCTTCCTTGCTCCTTTAGATCCATGTAGAAAGTATGGTAGACAATATGAAACTAATAAAAATAATTTTTATTGCAACTTTTCTGGAGTGAAAACCATGCGAGTAGACTTCTGGCTTAAGTAACATTTCGCTGGAAGATATCGTAATACCATAGATTATAAGACAGTTCCTGGGCATGTGAGGAAAGAAATCCAAGAATATATATAGAGCTAAACAAATCGACAAATGAGGTATATAATATATCTTGACAAATACTACAAGGCTACTTTGTTGATGAAGATGAAGATGAACATGACGAATGTGTTCAAATGAATCTTGGAAGCGGAAAACATGCAAGTGGTAGAAGTGGAACAAGGGAAGTAACAATGTGCCTTCTAAGAAACCTAGGCAAAAAGGTCTGTTAGATTTGTACTATACTACTAATCCCGTGAATGTTGTCAAGGCTAGAAAGGACCAAGGGAGGCAAAAAACAAACAATGAGTAGTTTAGGAAAGAGTTAAGAGAAAAGACTTGTAGAGAACTAGCTAGGTGGTTTTATGATGACGAGATTCCTTTTCATGCTACCACTTTTGATAGTTTTGTTATTACTTGTAAATTTATTGGTCAATTTGGCTTGGGATTGAAACAACCTTCCATGCATGAGTTAAGAGTCCCTTTCCTTATAAAGAAGTAGAAGGTATGGAAAAGGCAAAAGTGGAGTTTAAAAAATAGAATGGGCTGAGATAGGTTGTTCTATCTTATCCGATGAATGGCGTGATACTACCATCTGAAAGGATATTGTTAACTTTCTTGTCAGCTCTGTAAAAGGCTCACTCCTTATTAGATTAATGAATGTCTCTGAAGTTATAAAGGATGTAAACCTTTTATTCAAGGTTCTTGATCATATGGTAGAGAAAGTTGGAGAAGAGAATGTGGTCCAAGTAGTGATCGACAATGCATCTATGTTAAGGCTCGTAAGAAACTAAGAATCATCTACTTATCTATATTTCTGATGAGTTAGCCATTTATTTATTATATTCCTAAGTTCAAATTTCTAATTTAATTTTTATAAAAATGCTTATGTAGGAAAATTGTTAATGGCTCAGAGGCAACAATTCTTTTGTACTCCATGTGTCGATCATTGCATTGATCTTATGTTGGAAGACATTGGAAAGAATATTCCAAAAGTCAAGATTGCTCTAAAGAAGATCATGGCTATCAATGCTTATATCCATAGCTTCGTTGCCTTTATGAGCTTGGTGAGGCGATTCACTAATCTAGATTTGCAACATCATTTATCACTCTTTCCTTCATTCACAGATTTTTTTCAAAAAAGAAAAAAACAATTTGAGAAACATGATGACTTATCAAGAATGAAGCAATAACAAATGGTCACAAGATGCAAGGGGCAAGAAAATAGCACCCTATATATTGCAAAAGAGTTATTGTGAGAATATTCTCTATTCTCTTTTAAAAAATTGACAAGTTCTCTTATCAAGATTCTTCCCATGATTGATGGAGACAAAAAGCCACCCATGGGTTATATTTATGAGACTATGAATAGAGCTAAGGAGGCTATTGCTAAGAGCTTCTCAAATAAGGAGGAGTATTATGAGGAGGCAATCAAGTATATTGACAACAGATGAGAATGTCAGCTTCATTAACCTTTACATACAGCGGGACATTATTTGAATCCAAAGATATATTATTCAAACCCATCTATTGAGGATTGTAGTAAAGTGATGAAGGGTTTGTTTGATTACATTGCAAGGATGATTCCAAATTTGGAGACTCAAGTCAATATTCTTACCGAATTGAATTCATATAGAACTTCTCAAGGTCTCTTTGGAATGCCAATGGCAATAAGACAAAGAAAGTCATTACCTACCGGTAAGAATATTAATTTTACACTTGTTAGATTTATTATCTCTATCTTTTTTATTTTAGTTAAATGCTTATTCTTTACATTTTTAGAGCTCATTGGTGGAGTTCATATCAATTTTCACCACCTAATTTGAGGAAGTTTGCTATAAGAATTCTTAGCATTACTTGTAGTGCAATGGGATGTAAGGAGAATTGGCGTGTGTTTCAACATGTAAGGGTCCATTATGATTAGGTTGGAATTAATTAATTTGTCGGTCACTTTGGATTTGGGTCAAAAAAAGTCCTGTTTAAAACTCAAAACTTTCAGGCAAACTCTGTTAGAATAAGTTTCTACAAAGTATAGGTAAGACCATCCTAAAATTATTTATCGTCAGATGGTGGAAGTCACAAATAAATAAAAAGACACGGTCCAACATGATATTAGTGTCCTTTAATAAGTTTACATGAAATAGTCTTGCACAAGACGAACCATTAGGTTAATCATTTCCATCACTCAACATAACTCTCTAAACTATACACCACAACTCTTTGGGGTTTTATAAACCCTAAGAACCTCATGTTTGTTACTTAAAAACAATTAAGTTGACTAATCAAATTTTTCCATTTAAAAGAAAACATACATCTCACAGATTTATAAAACAAAAGATCAATTCAAGAGACAATGTCTCACAAAAGCATCCGTGACAAGATTCAAAATTTGAGCAAATCATATTCTCTTGGAATCTCTTTGATGGACAAGAAATAGTAGTTTGGAGTATTACATATATAAAATTCCAGTGAAAAAAGGGTCCATTTACACCAATATTACTCTTGTTGACCCGTGACGGTTTGTAACGACATGCCGGAGGCACCTTCTTGGGTGTCCTGTACTCCCAACCTAATAATTGATAAAGTTTCCCCTAAAACCATGAGAAGTCATCAATTAGATTAACTGAAATTACAACAAATATGAATCAAAGAAAATTGCATATAAAATGAATCACTTACCATGTAATAATCAAATAACAGAGGAATCATGTTAACAACCGGGTTGAGGAAAGGGGCACAAGACACACCAAACAGACCTATAGATCGAAACTGAAAAATAAGATTTAAGCTGACGCAAACCGCATATGTTGAATCCAATAAAACTATGACAAGAAATTAGACTGAAGCATCGGATTGGACGCACATCGGAATGGACGCAGGCTTAAATTCAAGGAGACAGAAGTTACCATTTCTGCAGTTCTCTAGGTGTTCAACCCTTTCTACCAATGAATGCGGATTTATTATTGAATGCGGATTTATTATGAANNNNATACTTTGGAATGCTTTTGCAGGATGGACCCATCATCTCTTTTTTCTTTTTTCTTTTGTTCGTAAGGGGTGGTTCAAAATCTAGTATAATCTGTATCTATAATTTGTACATAATTCTATATCTATAACAAGAAGAGAATTAATTTGATTCCTTTCCCATTAATTTTCGAAATTAAAGTCAATTATCACTATTGATCTACTGGATTGGGTCGTCTCAGGTCTTAAAAAAAAAAGTATATAATCTTCTTTTAAAAAACTCGTGTTGACTATAAACTAACTATCCAATATCTCCTCACGTCTTTTCCTCTTTCGTTTTTAACCTCCATGTTTTCATTAGTGTATAATTCACGCCCTCAATTTGTGGGAAGTAAAGATTATAACCGTTGTCGTAACTCACAAGACCAAAGAAATAGAATAGATAAAGATTGCACATATTCATATGAAACAGTCATTAATTCAATAGCATTTGGCATTTTGTTCTATGTGAACAACAATTTTGGGTGTTAGAGATTACAAAGTTTTATCTCAAATTTTGGTTTAAGCTCAATTATCTATCTCGAATTGGTTCGGCAATACAGAAAAGTTTCTAGGAGATGTATTGTTGTCGATGGAAATTGATGCATAAAAACAGTAAGTTGGGTGGTACTGATTCTCGCCAGGGCCATAGAATGAAAGCTTGGATATTTATTTCGGCCTTCTTTTTATTTTTCCCCTCTTTGAGGTGTGAAGTATGGAGTATAGGAGGAGATTGCCCTTTCTTGTTTCTTTATCATATTCTCGAATATAAAAATTAGAGCATCTTCATTTTTAATGTATTCTAAGAGAATGTCAAGAGATAAAGCTCTACCACTAACATAATCTTCATGGTTTTCTTTATTGATTCAATATTATTTTATACATGCCCTCTTTTTTCTGCGTTAGATTTAAAGTGTAATTATCTTTATGGATGGATTAGTTAGTCGATGTCCGACCAAAGAACACATGACATTCAAATTGAATTTGAATGTTTGTTCTTCTTTAATGACATGCACAATGGATTTGGGTTATCAAGAAGCACAACCTCGACATCAACAACTCATAAGAAAATTAAATTGCCTAAGCAATTCAACATAATGGAACATATAGAAATTAAATTAATTTTTTGTGGATCAAAGTAGCAAAGGAACTAGAAAATGCTATGGACTTATCTTCAATGTCTAATTTTGAGTGGTGGATCAATTATTTGTAATTTTTATGTTACTTTATTAGTATTTGTTTAGGTGACTGTTAAAAGCAGATGTTGCACTATCATCAAGATACCCTAGATCATATGTATAGATGCCCTTTTATATTGGTTATTTTGATCCTTTTTATTTATAGTAGTTCTTTCCAACTCTCAAAAAATAATTTCTCCTTTGTCCATAATTGTTCTAGTTAATAATTGCAATAGTATTTTCTCCATTTTAACAAGTTGTATTTCACTATACTATATTTATAAGTAGGCAATAAGCTTGCCAAATTGGTACTGACCTAAGGCTGTTCGAAGCAGTGGGGAAAATTCTACTTCTATTAGCTGAAGAGTCCTTAAAGTAGGAAAATTATTTATGTATAATAAGATGATTGTGTTAAAGGAACCCAAACTGTCATTTGAATTGACCTCATTTGATTTCAATCCATTTAGCTTTCAGAACCAAAATCACCTAACTTCACACTTCTCATCTCATATGATAATGTATCATATTTCCCTTTTTCAATATATTTTGCTTTCCTCTTTTTTCTTTTTATGAAACCATGTAATACTCTCAAATAATTAGCTTTCATGGATGTGCATAATGATTCTAGGCTGGTCTTATTTATAGGCAATTAAAGGGGACAAAGCCTAGGCATCAACTACTCATGACAAACTACAGTTTGGTATGAGATAAAACGAGGCTCCAGAAGAGGTTCTATCCTAATCTCCATGTACATATTTTTATTTTGCTAGTTTGAAATCATTTGTAATTTTGCATTATTCTGTTTGTTTTTATTTAATCAGAACTAATTAAAGGATAATTAAGCAAAATACTGTTCAGAGTATATAAGCATATGGTTTTCATTATGCATTGGATTAGTTCATCAATTGTTTGGTCATGTTGTTGTTGCCTAATGAACAACATGACAGAGACAAAATTTGTAAGCTTTTGTGTTTTGATATTTTTGTTTCACAATTAATATTGTTGAAAGTTTTCCTTTTTTCTATTTTCAACTCTTAAAAATATTTTTCTTTAATTTTATTTAGGACAATCATGTATTTTCACTTGTCTCCTCTTACTCAAGCTCCTTACCTCTCTCTATATTTATTTTTGGCTTTCTTTTCATAAATTTTGGAAAAAGATATTTTTAATCTAATTTATAATTTTATAGCTGTTAAAACAATTTTGAATTCTTTTTTAAGACATTCAAATTTAGATGGAGAAAATTGAGATAATTAAAAGCCTACACCAATTGAAATTGTGATGTTAAGAGCATTGAAATTTATGTTTTAAAATTTGGTGATGAAGGTGAATGTGATATTTAACAGATACTAATGCATGGTAGATGGATTGTCTTAAAAAGTACATAATGTAAAAATATACACTTCATCGTTAGCAGATAGCGAAAATATACTTTCATGCATCATTGATGGATTGTCTCAAAAAGCTACTTCTTCATTATGCTTTCTTTAGCTGATTTACGACCTCAATATGCTTACTCCCTTCCTCTCTCCATTTATCCCTTCATGTTGTTCTACTTTAGTAATCATTTTTTTTTTTTTGGGAGGGCAATATAAAGAATTTGCTAGAGGTAGTGTGAGGTACGGAATGCAATGAACAAAGGGAAAAATAACTTCATTTTTGGCATTAGGTTAGAGGAGGTACATGGGCTTTAGTGATAAGAACTTCTCATTCCAAGGGAAACTTAGATTTTGTGTTTATTACTCTATTATATGTTTTCTTCTGTTGAATTTAATGTTGTTTAGTATTATTAACATTGTTTTTACATGTTTCACGTTCTCAAAATTTCTTGGGCATGAGTGTTATCTTCGGAGGTTGAGTTCCTCCTCCATCACCGCTTGAATTTTCGGTTTCATCTCTTTCCATGGTAAGTGTGTTCTTTATTTAGTTTAGTTCATAATTTTATTGCTAACTCAGTAGTGTGTGCTCAAGGATGGGTAATAGTACTTTACGGATGATCTTCTAAACCTATCCAACTTATTGTAGTCAATTTTAATATTGTTGCTTCGTCATCTACTTTATTGGTATAGTCTGTGCTCAAGGATATGTAATAGTACTTTTTTGGGATATCTTATTAGCATGTCTAAATTTTTTTGGTTGCTTATACTTTTCATTATGCGTTGGATCATAATGAGTATAAGCTTACATAAATTTGTTGGCTGCTTATAATTTTCATTATGTGTTGCATCAAACTCAAGAAAATGTGTATTATATTCACTAATCTCTTTTTTCTTTTTTTCTTTTGTTGTTGTTGCCTCTTGAGTTATTTACCTCATTTGGCTCCATAGTTGCCCCCTTCTAAAAAAATTTTTTTTTTTCCCCTTAAGCATAACACCTCACTCTAAAATGGTGAATACTATGTTGTGTGATTGACGACATTTGAGATTATGTCATGAAATTAATTTTTTTAAGAAACTAAGTTTTAATTACTGTGATAGGGTTTTTTTGCCATATTAAAGTCAAATGTTTTTCATAATTCCTTTGAACATCTTCTTTAACACTATTCCTCTTGAGTTCTTACCTGTTTTGGCTCTATGGTCCCCCCTCCCTCTAAAAAACTTGGTTTTCTCTGAGTATAGTGCTTGACTCTAAAATGGTGGATATTATGCCATGTAATTGATGCTATTTGAGATTATGTTATGAAATTAAATTTTTTAAGAAACTTTTAATGATGGGGCATTTCGTTTATTTAATGCCATCTTTTTTTTGTTCTTCCTTTTGGTCATCTCCTTTATTGCCATCTAAAATCTATCAATTGTCGCTAGGTAATGTTCTTTGATTAATCTCTAAATTGATCTCACCTCCATTTTCTCTGAAGCTTCAGAGAAAGAATTTGAGAAGAGTGGTGATTGGAAAATATGAAGGGGTAGTTGGACCATTGGGAAAATTGTTAATTAATGGTGGTAGTGGAACCTGCAAATAGAGGTCAATAAATTTGTACTGGTGTAATGTAAATTGAAAAGAGATGTTTGTCACCTATTTTTTCCAACTTTTGTGGACTTTTCTTTTTGTTTCTTCTTTTGTCCATATTTGTCACTAATTGCATTGAAATAACTCACCCTCGCACAACTTGGAATCGTGGGCTAAGTTTGAATTAGTTTGTGTTATCTTAATTGAGTTAATATTTATGTTCTCTTAAAACTTCTTTCATATGTTTAGTTTTATAACCTTTAAGCTCTTGGGTGGTGGATGCATATTATGACCAGCGTTATGGACGGTGGAATCATGAGGTAGAATATGAGTCATCAACGATGGTTAGGTCCCGTTTCAAGAGAGGTTAAAGGTCTATCTTGAGGGCATTTTGTGCAGGAAGATAAAGATTAATGGAATAGATGGTGCCAAACATTGGAAGTTGGGCAATCTTGCCAATATGATAGGTTCTAGACTATGAGCTTAGAGTTCTATCCAATGTTGTATTTTCTCTCTCAATCTGTCTATGTTTGATGTATGTTGTCATGACTATATGTCCAATTTTTCTTTGTGTAACTTTTGCATATGATATAGATAGAGGCTCTATTTCAAGAGTTCAAGGTTGCAAATTAGATCTAATGACATAATTGGCCTAAGATTCCAGCTTATGAAAAGCAATAAAAAATGGGAGAAACCACCTATCAGGAATATGAAATTGAATACTGATGATGGTTTTATGTATACATAGTGTGTGTGGGATTTATCGTTGTGGTTTGAGATGAGTTTGACTAGCACGAGCATGCGTTGCAGAGCAAA
>NCQV01103704.1:17072-28924 GCA_002740545.1 Lophocereus schottii
TGATAACACTTACACACAATGGGAAATGATAAATTATGTCCCGTTTCTGCTTAAGAAACGTAATTATATGTAAATATAGTTAGTAAGCAACATTCACTCCCATAATTCATAACTTCAATGGAAATTGATTTATTAAAAGGGTATCCACAATTCAAATAATTCAATATAAAATAAGTTACACCAAAACGATTTTAAAAAATAAATAAGCTAAGGTCATTGAACTCAAAATCAAACAAATTGGAGTAAAATAGACCAAATTGAAATGATTGAGGTGATAATGAAAAAATTTTAATGGATATAAACGAAACATGGGTTTTTGATATTTTTGAAATGAATAATAAAAGGTTTAATGCCAGGAGGAGTGTTGTGAGGATCATGAAAGCTCATATAACCTTAACTTGGCCCGATTGGCATCGATCTTGTGTAATTACTCTCACTACTTCTCAAATTTCATTCTCATGCCCATTTAACTCGATTTTCCAACCTAATTAAGCTTCTATATGTAATTAAAATTATTGAAATCACTAAACTTTGTAATTTCTTGGCAATATCCATCATTATATAGAAACTCCTCACAATAATTCCAAATGTCACGATTTCTTTCTTCCCTTACATTACCTTTTTGAAGGTTTACTTTAGAAAATTCATATCTTTCACCCCTAACCTCCAATTGACCTATAAAACTCCAATATGAAAATTTTAAGAAGTCTCTAAATACTTTCATTTGTAGTGCTAAACATAAGTCCCATAATAGGGTTTATAAAATTGGGCTAGAATACAACCATGCACAGCTTCATCGATCCTACTCGGTCTTAGAAAAATGACCACAACCTTTTCCAAACAACTCAGAATGAAGGGATTCAAAAGGCATTTGAAATATAACTCAGTGAACTATCTATTCAACAAAAATCACAATTTTTAATAGGCCAAATAGTACCACTTTAATCGCAAAGAGATCCCTGTTTTGGGTCTGTTCACGGCCCTGCTGTTCTTGTTTTCCCACTTCTCTACACGCAATCCCCCTTCTAAAAACACTCCTTAAAATTAGTAGACAATACTTTGTTCTTCTCATCATCTTACATAATGATATCACCTCAACATACTCCATAATTATCTTTATATATTCTTCAATTTTTTTCCTCCTAAAAAAACACTCAAAATACATCCATAATCACACCTTTATGCATATATGAGCTAAATGACCTATTTTAATCCATTGAAGAAATTTTATATAATGCAATACTTTATGAAAACTCACCCAAGTCATTTTCTAAGTCAAGCAACACATCAAAGATTCATTTTACATCAAGGTATATACAAATAATCACCAAAATCCTAGCTTATAGCCAACTTAATTCATGTTCATCTCATCCAAAATCACCAAAATCACCATCATATTCATTGCTAATGCTAAAGATTGCCAAACCAAATCCAAAACATGCCATGTTTATTATTTCTAACCTTAAGCTTGCATAATTAAGTATGGACTCTACCCTCACATGCCTTCAAGCTTACTAACAAAGTAAAGCATCAAAATAGCTCTTATTTTTGTCAAAATAACATGATCCATGCTTAAATTCATCATAAAAGTCCAAAACTAAATAAGATTAGAATTAGGATTTACCCTACTAAAGCTTGAATATAAGAAGATGATGATCAGAGTTGGGGATGGGGCTAGTGGTGTACAAGGTCAGGGCTGGTGGTCGGAGGTGGCTAGGAGTGGTGGGCAGTAGGCTGAAACATCAACAGGGGCGCTAGTGCTAGTGCTGCCATGTAGGTTTAGAGGAAAGTGGAAAAAGAAAATGAAGGTCTCTACTTATATGAAAATAATTTTGAGTTTATCTTGAATAGATGGCTAATATTTAAGCATGAAAAATGATTTTATGCTAATTAAAATTAGGTATAAATGATGGTGATCAATTTAATTTAATTACACTAATTTTTTGGGCCGCTATTGAGCCCAAAATGAACTGGGCCGCATTTTTTACCCAGAAAGGAATCGGGCCAAACTAATTGAATTTGGGCCCAAAAGTTTTGCATGGTTAAAAATTAATTTTTTATGACATTGTGAGAAATAGTTTATTGCTTAATAATATTTACCGAGGCCTATTATCAATCCACCCAAAATTGTTACAATAATTGAAAACTCGAATTGCACAGTGGGGCCTAAAATGAATTCTCCCAACTTAGATGATTAAATGAGATAAATAAAAGTGAAAAATTAATAATATGGCTTAATTAAATAAATAATCATGATTTACGGTTGGGCTATTACAGTCTTCCCCTCTTAAAGTGTTTTGTTCTCGAAACCTATAAGCTTTAACAAAATATGGAAGTTCATCTCAAATAGATGTGTGTAATTGGCTTGCATCTCATCCTCAGTTTTCCCAAGTGGCTTCTAAAGAGGTATAATTTGCCCAATGCGCTTTTATTAAAGGTATCTACTTGATGCTTAACTTCTTAATCCTATAATCTAGTATCTGGACTGGGTGCTCTTTAAACACTAGACCTTTAGTAACCGCAATGGGTTTTATTAAGAGGATTTGAAATGTACTGCTTGAGTTGTGAGCTAAGGAACACGTTATACACATGTTTGAGTTCTATATGCAGATCTAGTTGACAAGCTATGGAATTCAACCTTTTAACGAACTTGCATGGTCCAATAGATCTTGGCCTCATTTAGTTCGCAGTTTAACCTCCTTATACCCTTAGTTGGCGAAACTTTCTGAGAAACCTTATCATCTACCTGAAACTCAAGAGATCTCCTCTTTTATCAGCATAGCTTTTCTATCGGTTTTAATAGTCTGTTTTCAAGAGTCTTCTGATATACGTCACCTCATTGAATGCTAAAGAAGATCTTATGACCCGAAAGATGATTTTGTCATCAATGCCTGCATCATATTACCCTGATGTTTCGTGTAAATTTCTTCAAATACAAATGTTGGTCCTAGGTCATGAAGTACTACAGGCTCCAGCTTAAAAGAGTTGGATTCATTGAAATTTTTAGATGCTTGCCCATGTGACACTAACTGAACAACCCAGTTCTCAAGCTCTGTGAAGAGGTTCGACTGAGTAATGACTATAGTGTTAAGGGTATGTTGTGTCGTCCTTATCAGGGCATCTTCCACATCATTTGCCTTTCCTGAGTCATATTAGATCTACGAGTCGTAATCTTTAAGCAACACTAGCCAACTCCTTTGTCTCAAATTGAGCTTCTTCTTAGTGGAAATATACTTCAAGCTTTGATGATAAGCATAGATCACAAGATACTCTATACAAGTAATGTTTACAAATTTTCAGTACAAAAACCACATCCACTAGTCCGGGCCACGAGTATGGTAATTTCTCTCATAAGGTTTGAACTATTGGGAGGCATAAGTGATCGCTTTATCTTCTTGCTAACTTTATAACTTCCTTCAACAAATTGGTTAGGGAAGATGTTATCTTCGAAAAATCCTTCTCGAAACTCGAAAATACCCTGCTAAATCCAAAAAGTTTCTAGTCTTAGTAACATTGTTGAGCCTTTGGCACTTTGCAACTACTTTCACCTTATGCAAATCAATCTTAGTCCCTTCCTTTAAAACCACATGTCCCATAAATACTACTTCTTCTAACCATAACTCATGCTTCTTGTGTTTGATATGCAATTGATGTTCCCTCAAGGTCTGTAACACCATTCTCAAATGGGTAATTTGCTCGTCTTTTTCATTGGAGTAAATCAAGATATTGTCTATAAATACCACCACAAATTTCTCCAAATAGGGTCTGAAACTCCATTTATAATATCTATAAAGGTCGCAGGGGATTTGTTTAGGCCAAAATGCATCACGGTGAATTCATAATGATAAAACCGGGTCTTAAGTGTGGTTTGGGAATGTCTTCAGGTAAATCCTAAGTTGATAATATCCTGACCTCAAATAAATCTTGGAAAATGCTCCTGCTCCTTACAGTCGATCAAATAAACCATCTATTAGGAGCAATGGGCATTTGTACTTAATAATGATCATGCTCAACTCCTTGCAATCAACACCTAGCCTCAAGGTTCCATCCTTCTCCATTATAAATATAATTGGGGCACCCCATGGTGACACATTTGCTATGTTAAATCCCTTCTGTAATACCTTATCTCACTAAATCTTCAGTTTTTTAAGCTCTATTGGGGCCATACGATATGAGGGTTTAGAGACATGTGGGGCACTAGGGATTCAATCTCAAAATCAATTTCTCTTGGAGGGGAAGGCCCAATAACTCTATAGGAAAACATCTCTAAATTCACAAATGATCGAGATATCTTTCTGCTTTTTCTTCCTTCGATTGAATGGCAACAGCATAACACCAATACCTAATATATCCTTGACATAATAGCTTACTTGCTGTCATAACAGATTTAAAGGACAAAGTTTTTCCTCTCTTTTCCTATAAAACATACTTCTCTCCCTCATTCATCCCTTTAAATAACCTTCATGTCCTCACGATCTATCTTGACACATAAGTACACAAACAAGCTCATTTATAAATTAATGTCAAAGTCTAACAAGTTAAGTCAAATTAAAACTCGAGGGAATACTATCCTACCAATAGTAATTGGGACAAGTTTATAAGAGATAGGACACTCCACTCTAGGGTCATTAGATAACTTGATTTTATAATTGGGTTATGTCCCCTTGCCTTCAAGGTTTAGTTGCATGGCATATTAAGTTGACATAAATAAATGAGCAGCAACTAAATCAATCAATACACAAAATGGCTTTGAAATTAAAGGCGAGTTCCAGCTCGTGGCAGCTTTCTTTCTTACTCAACACATACGCCCTTCCTACAATTACAGGCCTTGGAGGTGGGGGCCCTTGTCTATAGCCCTCAGTCTTTAAAGACGGGTAGCAATGAGGTGCTTTGGGCTACCGTACCATATGTATTTGTTAGTTCGCACTCGGCATTCAGGAGTGGTGTGGATAGTTCTTCCACATTTCCCACAAAGCTCTGCAAAACCCGCAGGATGACTCTTGGGAGGAGTGGGAGCAAACTTCTTCTGGTTTACACTCTCACTTGGAACTCCCCCCTTAGTCCACGTGCTCTTCTAATTAATCAGGTTCAAGGCCTTCAACTCGGTCTTTACTCGTTCCACTTTAGTTTCTCACTTATATAACTCTTGATATGTAAGGATCGATTGACCAGCTAGCTGGCTGTGAATAAGAAAGCTAATCGCTCCTCAAATGTTCTGATCTTTAGTTTTTTAGATAACATAAACTCCTGAACAAACTTGGATAGTCTTGTAAATTTGCTAGCATACTACACCACAATCATGCTACCACTCATCTTTAGTTCTATAAATTTTTTCTCCTGTTACCATTGAAACACAACTGGGTAGAATTTGGCTCTCAATTCTTACAAAAATCTACTCTAAGTGAAGTCAGGCCCTAAGAGCCTATCCTTAACAGTATTCTACCAAATATTAGCTTCATCAATTAGGTAAAACATCCAAATGTTCACCTTTTTATCCTCTGGAACCTCTACTACAGTGAAAGTTTTCTCCGTTCATCGAATCCATTCTTCAAGTTCCACTGGGTTATACTTTCCATTGTAGACTTTAAGGTTATGCCAGGCAACTGTATCTGCTAGTTTATCATCCTTCGGAGGCATTTTACTAGTGTTGGGGGATTTTGTTTCATAAGCTCAGATACCAAAGTTTGCTAGTAATTAGGGTTTCCAATGTTATTAGACAACTCAGGGGGAATAGGGGGCATTCCCCTAAGGCTTGGTGGCACATTACGTGAAGCTTAGCAACCTGACCCCAAACCATGGGTCTAGTTATCTCCTCTATGAGTCTTCGCATTGTTTTACACAGGTTCAAACATTCTAGCTATTAACTAAATAGAGCCATTTGATCACTTCACTACCACCATCATATAAGATAAGCATTTAAAATAGCCTACATGTATGGACTATAATGCTATGAAACTCAAGAAGTGGATTCTTTATGTAGACCACTATAAGAGCATGTAGTTAAGAGATGTGAATGGCAATCAAAGTAATCAACAAGATGCTCATTGCATATAGATCCAACTGACAAGTAGAATATAAGAGAAGAACAAGTAAGAGAAAAGCAGACATTACTATTATCACAGTTCTCCAATGATATCCTAATAACCTCCACTAACCAACTCTCACTTTCCTAACTCAACTCTTCACACTCCATCTCCCACCAAAGAAGACCAAACCTAGCTCTGATACCAAATCTGTAATGCCTTAAATTAGACATATTTCATTAATTGCATTCTCCTTAATAAATCACTGATTAAGACTAATAAACTCGATGATAGGGGTGTTACCACTGTCCAAAAGGACAAGACTTAAAGTATGTGTACTAGAAATAACATAGTCACACATACCTTCAACCATACACATTCATACATTATCAAAACATATGCAATCAACTACTAACCCACATATGGTTTGTACACCATAATAAAGCAATTCACCATATAATCTACACCCCCATCCACTGAAGATTTCGAAAAACAGCTCCAAGATACGCATGTACTATATCATTGCTGATCCCTTCAGATTCCGTTGCTCAACTTATTCTCTTCAGTTGGTTTGCTAGCATGAGGGTGATTCACTTAGCATTTGCCTAAAACAAAATAGGAAAAACATTTGGTACTGTGAGCTAAAGTCTAGTATATGCATTCCGATATTATTGAATGATCTGTGCATAGATTGGTTGTACGCCTGCTTTGCAATTCATTTTAAGTTAAAATAGTGAATGAGATGAATGTAAAACTACATTGCTAGTTATTATCTAATAGTGAACCCCTTAATATTATTATGATCTATGGATAGGTGTGCACCTGCCAAACCGATCAGGGGACCTGTCCTGAAGCCACGCAGGTAACTGAAGGGTGATGTCCTGAAATCGATAACTGATAACTGATAGGGTCACTAATTATGTGACAAATCACTGATTAAACGGATTAATTGATGCACTTATCAAAACATTATAATTTTGATAAATACGTGCTAATTTCTAAAGATATAGGCAATGAATGTATGTGAAGTCTTTCAAATGTAATCTTAGTTTATAATACTTATGCACAATGAAAAACAGTAGACTAGGCCCCATTTCTGCTTGAGAAATGTAATTATAGGTAAATGCAGTTAATGAACAACATTCACTCCCATAATCCGTAACTTTAATGAAAATTGATTAATTAGAAGGGTATTTATAATTCAAACAATTTAATAAAAGATAAGTTACACTAAAATGACTTTTTAAAAAAATAAATAAGTTAGGGTCATTGAACACGAGATAAAACAAATTGGAGCAAAATATACCAAATTGAAATGATTGAGGTGACAATGAAAAGATTTTAATCGATATAAATGAAATATTGGTTTTTGATATTTTTCAAATGAATAACAAAAGGTTTAATGGCAAGAGGGGTGTTGTGAGGTACATGAAAGCTCATATAACCTTAGCTTGGCCAGATTGACACCGATCTTGTGTAATTACTCTCACTACTTTCAAATTTCATTCCCATGCCCATTTAACTTAGTTTTCCAACCCAAGTAAGCTTCTAAATGTAATCAGAAATTGTTGAAATCACTAAACCCTGTAATTTCTTCACAATATCCATCATTGTATAGAAACTCCTCATAATATTTCCAAATGTCATAATTTCTTTCTTCCCCTATATTACCGTTTGAAGGTATACTTTAGAAAATTCTTATCTTTTACCCCCAACCTCTAATTGAGCTATAAAACCCCAATATGAAAAGCCTGAGAAGTGCCGAAATACTTTCATTCACAGTGGAAGACATAATTTCCACAATAGGGTTCCCAAAATTTGGCTAGAATACAACTGTGCATAGCTTCGGTTTACCTTGTGCAGTCTTAGAAAAAGACCATACCTTTGTCCACACAATTCGGAATAAAGTGATTCAAAAGCCATTTGAAAGATAACTCACCACTCTATCTAGCTACCAAAAATTACAATTTTGTGATGGGCCAAACAGTACCAGTTTGATAACAATGTGACCCTTGTTTCGGGTCTATCCACAGCACTGTTGGTCTTGTTTTCCCCCTTCCCTCCACATAATCCCCCTTCTAAAAACACTCCTTGTTCTTCTCGTCATCTTACATAATAATATTACCTTAACATACTCCATAATTATCTTTGTATAGTCTTCAATTGTTTTTTCTCTTTGCAAAAACACTCTAGATACATACACAATCACACCTTTTTGCATACATGAGCTAACTAACCTATTTTAATCCATTGGAGAAATTTTCTGTAATTCAATACTTTAAGCAAACTCACTCTAAGTCATTGTCCAAGTCAAACAACACATCCCAGATCTATTTTACATCAAAATATGTACAAATACCACGTTTGAGGCCAAGAATAATCCAAACTATGCATAATCACCAAAACCCTAACTTATGACCAACTTAATTCATCTTCATCTCATCCAAAATCACTAAAAATATTATCATATTCATTGCTAATGCTAAAGATCACAAAACCAAATCCAAAACAAGCTAAGTTTATTATTTCTAACCTTAGGCTTGCATAATCAAGTATGGACTCTACCCTCACATGCCTTCAAGCTTACTAACAAAGTAAAGCAGCAAAATATCTCTTATTTTTATCAAAATAACATGATCCATACTCAAATTCATCTTAAAAATTCAAAATTAACTAAGATTAGAATTAGGATTTACCTCACTAAAGCTTGAATATAAGAAGTTGGAGGTGGTGTTCGGTGGTGGTAGGAGTTCGGGATGGTGGCTGGTGGTGTAAAGGGTTGAGGCTAGTGGCTGGAGGTGGCTGGGAGTGGCGGGCAATAGGCTGAAGCAGCAGCAGGGGGCCAGTGCTAGTGCTACCATGTAGGTTTAGAGGAGAGAGGAAGAAGAAAACAAAGGTTTTTACTTGAATGAAAATGATGTTGAGTTTATCTTGAATAGGTGGCTAATTTTTAAGCATGAAAAGTGACTTTATGCTAATTAAAATTAGGTATAAACAATGGTGATCAACTTAATTTAATTGCATCAAAATTTTCGGGCCACCATTGAGCCCAAAATGAACTGGGCCGCATTTGGGCCCAAAATGAATTGGGTCATATTGAGGCCTAAATTTTTTGCGTGGTTAAAAATTAAATTTTTGTGACATTACGAAAGTTAATCTATTACAAAATCATATTTTCCGTGGCCTACTATCAATCAACCCGAAATTGTTGCGATACATAAAAGCTCGAATTGCACAGTGGGATCCGAAATGAATTCTCCCAATCGAGATGATCAAATGAGATAAACCAATGTGAAAAATTAATGACATGGTTAATTAAAAAAAATCATGATTTAGGGTTGGGCTACTAAAATAAAGTAGAGATTGTAACACCTCGGGTTTCAAAATTCATTTCTTTATTGCTAACCCTTATCTTGTGTGGCAGCGGAACCTGAAATGGGTTATTACCACCATATTTCTTTATTGGAATCACTAGGCTGGATATCGAACAGCAATTAAAACAAACGTTGCTTTATAATACTTCAAACTTGAACGAGTTCAAATATTTCTGTCAGCTATTAAATTAAACAATTGTTCATGTCTATCTTTGCTTAAAACAATTAAGCTATCATCTTGTTCAGTTTAGGCATCGGGGTCTCGTTCTACTTTCGGTCTTTTAGTCCAATGCATAACTAGGTCACCTGAAAACAAAACATCTTATAAAAGTGAGATAAACTCTGTAAACAATTACCCCTAACAGTCAACTACGCACACAAATTCATTTTGAAAACATTTCATAGGGGGCAGGGGAACAACAAGACCTTAAGCACATATTTCATATTCATGTAACTGTCCATGCTTACAAGATCACTGTGATGCACATTTGTAATCCATGATCCAATCACAACCATCAGATTTAAAGGTGAGCGACCCCATGGGGTCTCATAGCCTGTGCTTGGGTTCAACGCAGCCATTTGACTCTATCTTGGTCTACCGCTTGCTATGGCGGTTGCTGCTTAAATCTTTCCTGGCCTACCATCAGCAACATGGTTACGACTAACCTGGCCCAAGTCCCAACAGGGCACGCGGCCGCTTACATGCATACACTAGTTTCCCGGGGAAGGCTAATGGCCTTCAATCAACACATTTAGTTCAAGTCTCACCCAGCTCAGCCTTTTACAATTACTATTACACTTATCTACATTACAGGTCGGTTTAACGTGTAATATTCATTCAGTTTCCCTCGCCTTCCCCAAGGACATCATCACAATGAATAATCTTTGGAGCTCTATAAAGTTACCAAGTCTCGAATTCACAACATAGCACATCATGTAGATTCTACTACGCAGTCACATTCAGTTGACTCATGCTTTCATTCCATCTAAACAGCGTAAACAAAATCAGTTATTACAATGTTCAATGCACATGTAATTTTTAAACAACTTGGGAAAGGATTAGGGTATGATTATTACCTGGATACCGTACAAATTACGGGCTCGATTACGATTTTGAACTTACGGCTCCGTACCTACGCCAAAACATATCACACACCTAGTCTAAAATAGAATACTATGTCCCTAGCCCCTGCCTTTTTCTAGAATTTTACTCATATTTTAGGGCTCCAAACTGAAACCCAAACATGGATCCAAATTCATCCAGAATCTGGGTCTGTCTTTCAGAACCCATAAGCTTTGCTCCCAGCATCCAAATCCCAGTCTCTTGCCCAATACGGAAAGTTCGGTCCGTCCTCTACATGTTTGGGGTTTTGCTGGATTCTAGAATCGAACTAGGTTATTCTCTTGTTTCTTTTCATGGTGTCACTGATTATCCCTGTCTGGTTAGTCTGTGGTAATTTGACCATTACTTGGGCTACACCACTCCAATTCATTCGATTCAAAAACTAGATTATGCTTCGCATCCTGATGCATCTAGCCTGAAAATTTTATAATTTTTGGCAAACTGACCCTTCCTGGCCAAATTTCCAAAATTAATTTAAGTGCAGCCCCTTCCCAACCCAGTAGGTTCTGCCCCTCTTTTCTAATTCAGCTTCCTAACCCCATAAATTTAACTCCCGACGTTAAAAATTCAACTTCTTCCCCATTATAGAAAGATCAATGTGCCTACTAAAACTTTTATGCCTAGTGATTTTGCGAACTCCAACAGTTACTATGTTAAAACTCCTAAAAAGCAAAGACTATCGCTAACTGCCCCAAATTGGACAATCTTCAGCAAACAAACCATAACTCCTTTAATACAAGTCAAAATCCTTCAGTTCAAAAGGTGTAGTACAGCAGACATCTTGGCCTGTCTACAAAAAAATTTCATGATTTCAAGATAAGTAGAACAACGGAAATAAAATTTTAAAGATACATCAGTTTTCTGACTCTAATTAGTGGCGTGTTCTTCCCCAATCCGAACCCAAGATTCGATCTTTTTGCCTTAACACCCATGATGCTAATTCGCATAACACCCCAACATGAAATTTAACGACCCTTCCCTACCCCCAAGTCATCCAAGTCAAGGAAACTTTAAAATTTGGTATCAAGAACACAAGAAAACCGTTATGCACTCACGTTGATGCGATTCCTCAAAGGAGTGTTTAGGAACATCCTCACTCACAGGATTCAAATCTGAAATTTATAAACCCATCAAAAAATTAGTGATTTAAATCTTTGAAATCAAAATTTACAAGGCAAAACAAAGAAACCCTCAATCTTGGATGTTTGGTGCTAGAGTCTTATATGGGTGTGCATGGTATGCAAGTACTCACCACAATAGAAAGGAGGTGGAGGAGGTGGAGTGGAGGTGCGGTGGTGTTGGGGGGCCAGCACCAGTGTATGGTGTTGGAAG